>JAPFFP010000012.1:639467-661222 GCA_026153255.1 Solanum medicagineum | reverse complement strand
ATGCAAACCTTACCCCTACCTTGTGAGGTAAAGAGATTGTTTCTAATAGACCGCTGGTTCAAGTAAAAGCATTAGAACAAAATGGCAAAAAGGAACAATACAAAAAAATGAAAAGTGAAGTTCTCCTATTCTTTATTCTATTGACATTAGAATCTCTAGTAGGACTAAAAGACTCTTCGAAAGCAACTACTACTTACCCAGTGACTTCCAACAAGTGGAGTATGAGGAGGGCAAAGTGTACGCAGACCTTACCACAACTTCACCACTTCATAGAGATAGTGAGGTTGTTTCCGAAAGCATATACCAAAATTAAATATATTAATGTGACTAATATATATTCTCAAGTAATTGGTAAGTCCTCTTCCACTTTTTCCATATTCACTCACCATGATTTCATAACTATCGAATGGTGCATCTAGAGTTGAAATATGACTAACATCTCAAACCACATTCTCTGATTACATTATAGCTACTGCAATCATATCTAATCTTACACAAATCCTTCTTAGCATCTGCATCTTCGCAACTTGTGAATGTAACATTCACTTTCATATAATATTGTTGGTCTTACAAATATTATATAACATCCTGCTAGCACCTTTTCATTTCACTCATCCGAATTTGATTATGTGTAACATCTTCCTCATCATTTCATTTTCTTGGAATGATAAGCCTACTATCTGAATTGTTTGTATTTAGGCATCACAATCCTAACTAATCTTATCTCAGCTTCAATTTCACATGTTGACTAAATTTAAAATGCATATATTCAGTTTCAGTTCTACCTATCATAAACCCCTACTTCCTGAAGTGCTTCTCCATAGTTCAAGCTTTTGGTTTACACCCTCAGTGGTTTTGTCAATTAGTACAACATTGTTAGCAAATGATACACACCACGATCATGGGACCTCATCTTCGATTGTGTTGGTTTGCTCATTCATAACTTGGGTAAATAAGTCCATAAGCATATGAATATTTAGAGTAAACCCACGGTTATAGGAAATTCCTTTATGTTCTCTTCTATTGTTCTCACTCTAATGGCGGATCCTTCATACATGTCTTTTATGACATCTAAATATTTGGCATGAATCTAATCTTTCCCCTATGACACCAAATGACTTTTCTTGATACTCTATCAAATTCTTTCTCTAAGTCAATAAACCTTGTGGATATCCTTTTCCTTCTCACTATAAAATTTCTAAATCTACTAAGCAAAATATAGCTTATCATGGATCTACCGGGTATAATTCCAAATTGATTCTCGATGACACTTATAGTGACCTTAAGTCTATGTTATATCACTCTTTTCTAGAGTTTTCTCGTACAATAGACCCTTGTGGTCGGGCTCTTCCCTGGACCCTGTGCATAGCGAGAGCTTTAGAGCACCGGGCTTGCCCTTCTTCTAGAGTTTTATCGTAGCACATTTTTACTGCATTAGTTACAGAATTAAATAAGTGGCTAAGTTCGCCAAATTCACACAACACAATGATGATATGACATCTTGATGACTTTGGAGTAAAATGCAAAGGAGAAGGAAATGGGACCAAGTCAACCTTTTGCTGGCTCGTGTTTTAAATGGCTTAAAAGAAGTGAAAATACAAATTTTGTTTTTTTTTTTAAATTAAGAGAAACAAAAATACAAAGGGATCTTTGGGGGAGGCGTTAAGTAGGGTGAGAGCGGCTTTTTGAATCATCTTCTATCGACATCACTGTTTAGGAGATTCTTTTTCAAAAAGGGACACAAAGCATATTGCTTTGTTAGCTCAGAAAACAATGAAAAACTAAGACAAATCTTTTATATAACCTGTAAATTCGGAAATCACGATTTATAATGCGTAATGACATTTTTTTAACTTTAAGATTATTATACAGAAGACTCCTCTTAACTTTTCATTGTTTCCTCAGAAAACAAAAGTATTGTGTCCTTCTTCTCCGAATATCCCTTAATTAGTGATGTCCAAAAAATGCAATTTAGATAGTAGCTTTGACTCCCTTAATGCCTCCCAAGGTCCCTCTATATTGTTATTTCTCCCTTAATGAACAAAACATAATTTTGCTTGTATCCTGTCCCTAAGCCATTTGAAACGTGAGCCAGAAATATCCTTTAAATTGTCATCCAATAATCACCTAATGACCAAACAAACCATCACATGTAATACAAATTTCGCCCACCAACCATTTTACTCATTTAATTCTTTACTTCATACATTATACATTATATGGTTGTACGTTATGCTCCCAAGTGCATTTATGCATATATTCTTCAATTTCTTGTCTCGGTATGTAAATCATTAAAGTAAGGAAACTATAATAAATGACATAACTCAAAATTCACTTTGATGTCTACATATGTACTTAAGGGCAAGCATAGTCCCAACAATGTCTAGTTCTTACAATAAGAGAAAAGTATAAGGCACAAATACCCCCTCGAACTATACCCAAAATCCCAAGAATACATCTAAACTTAACTAGCGTCCTATTGCTACTCTAACCTATTTTAAAATGGAACAAATGCCACTCTAGATGCTGACATGGCCTACATAACCAAATGAGTACCCTTTGTGTGTATTGCACGCGCTTCAACGTTTTTTAAGCATTAAAATTTTCCATTAGAATCCCTTTTTCTCTTTCTTCGTTCCTGATTTTTTTCTTCTCTTTACTGATTTTTTTTTTTTTTGATTTGCATCGGGTGTCCAAGTCCTCTCTACTTTTATGGTAGTGGTAAGGTCTGCGTACATTTTACTCTCCCCAGACCCCACTTGTGGGATTACACTGGGTATGTTGTTGTTGTTGTTGTTATCGGGTGTCCAAGTCTCTTTGAGCCCCGACTAATCCAGGGGGTGCACAGGCTCCGTTTGATCCAAATATGCTATGACATGTACTCCCCTCCATCCAGAGACGACGTTGGTTCTCATTCATCTTCCGATCTTGAATCTGGACCGGGGACTTGGATGGAAGAAATGGGGTGGTGTTCTCCGATTCTGGCATGACGTTTTAGCGGTGAACTATGGTGGTTCTAAAGGGAGAAATCAGAAAAGAATCAGAGATTTGATTTTCTGATTTGAAGTGGAGGAGTGGTGGCTCACATGGTGTTTACACCTGAATAGAGGCAAAATCTAGCAGCAGGATAGTGGTTCAAATCTCTGTTTTGAAATCATTCCCTGTGCTTTGGAAGTCCTCTATATATGGAAAGTTTTGGGAAAAATGATTAAACCATTAATTGTTTGTACATATTGTTTTGGAGTGGGATCATAATGTATGCTTGTTTCAAGATTGCACTTTGATGATTAGTTGCAGAAGATGAAAATGATTTCAAAGAGAAGAAGAGGTTTAGAAGATAAAGGAGTCTAATTAATTATATGTAATTAATTGAGTAATGTCGAATTAAAATAAGACACTTGTACATGTTAATTAGTTTTAAAATTATTTTTGTAAACTTCACTTGCCTTAAAGAGAGTGTGCACGCTCTCTATGCCACATCAGCGTTTAGGGCAGTTTAGGTCAGGCGGTAATAGGACCCTAGTTAAGTTTAAATGTGGCTGGGATTTTGGGTATAGTTTGGGGGGAGGGTTGTGCCTTCGAACACAATAGAAGTGAGTAGAAATCATCCCACCAAAGTTATTAACTCAGACCTGGGAAAGATTCATCTTAGTCCTCTAGTTTATGACCCTCTAGAGATACAAAGACAATATCCTCTTTGAAGAATGAATTGCTAGCATCTGCATATGATCTATTCCCGTGAAGGCGCACCGAACACCAAAGCAGCATGGCAAATACAAACAATTGTAATCTAGTTTTAGGTAAACTTAAGTATCTATCTAGGAGATTCGATTTTAAAACTATATCATATAGTGTTCAAGATATTCCTATGTAATCTATGTCTATATAAACCTACAGAGGCATTAAATTTATTAAAAGGTCAACCGTCATCTTCATGCACTCACTCACTATTGAGTAAATATACTGAGAGCAAAATGGTGGGCTAAGGCCTATGTGGACAGTGTTATCGGAATAGAATAATAGTTAATCTTGTTAGTGCATTGCTTGGTTGATTCCATTGCACCAATCCCTCATCTTTGGTGAATCCTTCACATTTGAAATCTTTCTATTCACTTTAACTAGTGTAAAGTGTATCCTATTTGCACAAACAAACAATTCCGAGAATTATCTCCAGAATTTAAGCAGCGATTTGGAAAATAATTGAAAAAAATTGGTGAAAACTTTAGGTGTGTTTGAAATTTGAATGGTTCTTTTTGCATGAAGAGTTTCTTGAAAACATTCTTCAAAAAACACCCCCAAACTACAACTACAAAAAGCAGTACTGCAAACAAACTTTTTAGTAAACAAAGCTTAAAAATACCTTCACAAACACCATTTTTTAATTTTTTTAATTGTATTTATTTATTTTTGCATATTTTGAAGAACAAAAAAAAATTCATTGACAAAGACACGAAGAAAGAACGGAAACTTTTTATATAAGGAACAAATTAGGCAGCTCATGATCTCAAATTATCCTTAAATTAATAAATGTATATTGAACATCCAATATGTACTTGCAACCACGAGGCCTCGGAGATGGGGAGAAGTGTACGTTAAATAAATAGCAACAACAGAAGCATTGAGAGATACCTTCCTCCCCTCACTCAGTCTTTGCCTAACTATTTGCCCGAGAGTTGGCTGCAAAGCAACAAGTAGAAGTCACTTATCCATTAGTTATATATGGATAAAAGGGTAAGGGAAAAAAGAAAATATTTTCTACCTTTACGGGCTGAAAGAACTCATCAATGACATTTTGTGCATTTGAATCCTCTGAAGGGGGGCTAACTTCTGAAGTTGGTATATTTTCACTAAACTGACTGCTTACACCAGAACTACCAGGTGTAAGAGCTTGTCGCTTAGGATGCCTCATCTGTGGTCCACTAGGTGATCCGAATATTCTCCAAGTAAATACTATTGCAAATGCAAGACCTGCTATAGCACCTGCAGATCTTGAATCCTGCATTTTGAACAAATAGCGATCACCATCTAAGAGAAAGTAACACAACATTTAAAACATATTTCTTTGGAATGCAATAGGATTCTTTTTCTTTTTTTAAAAAAAGAGCTATTGTAACACTACTACCTATGAGAAAGATTAAATCTGCAAATAATTAGATAAATAACAGTTTATTGGTTGTGAAATTGCTCATTCTGCATCCATTGCCTTCCTCAATTTTGCAAGTGGAAGAAAAGATTCAGGCAGTCACATTTCAGAAGTCCTGAAACTCTACATTGTGCGGTCATCTAATTCTACACTTCGATGTTGTTCATGCTATCTGGCAGTCATCTTAAAACTATGTGCAACGTACTGGGACATGACAAAGTCAATGATTTTCAGAAATTTCTATCAGAACCGCAGATGAAATGTTACCATCATGTTGTCAAAGTTAAGTGTGTTGAAACCATTAGCAATCTATGGGACTTTAAGCAGTAACCAGAGATAAACTGCGGATATTAGTGAAGAAATGTAATGAGGGGGGAAAGGATTTATATAGGTAAGAAGAAGTAGTGAAAACACCCCCTAAACTTGGTGCAAATTATTAGTTTCATCCCCGAACTATTGACAGTGTTAAAAACACCCCTCTGCTTGACTAACTAAACTTAAATACACCCCTCATGAATGAAATACACCCCTAAATTCTTGTCAAGTTAAGGGATGTTTTTAACACTTGTGGCATATCGGGGGTGTATTTTAGTTTAGTTAGTCAAGTACAGAGGTGTTTTAAGACTGTCAATAGTTCGAAGATCAAACTAATAACTTACACCAAGTTCGGGGGTGTTTTCAGTATTTCTTTAATAAAGGTAACGCAGTAAAAATAACTACAAAAGGAACAACAATTATATGGACAAATGAGCTCAAAAAACTACAAATGAATGAAATATATTTATTACTAACAATGCAAAGCAAGGTTGAAAATCGATTTAAACTTCTGATAGAAGTGCAAATGTGCAACTTTAAAGTTTTTAGTTTAGACTAGTAACTGATCTTTTTATACTAAATTTCTAAATATTATTGTTTATCAGCAAAAAGTCCATTTCAATTATACTTAACGATTTAAAATCACTAGTTCTGCCTCTATAAAAAGATACAGCCCCGGGAACAATCAAAATTAAACATTCCACATCTGCTTGTTCTCCCCTCTCCAATTCACAATAAACCACATGATCTTGACCTATTATTCCTTCGAATTGGTCCGTTTCATACGTAGTTAATTCTCTTCTCTTTATATTTCCACCGATGCCTAATCATATCTAACCTGAATGGATTTTTAAGGTACAAATCCACTAACTTTTGTTCAGGCAAAACCATCACCTAAGAAAAGCTGAAGCACTGGTCTCCTTTCAAGGTTTACGCATGTGGTAGTCAAGCCTTTAACAATACTGATTATCATCAAATCTTTCCTGAATCCTCACAAACATTGTTTATATAAAGAGGTATGGTCAAAAACGACTCTAAACTATCACATTTTCATGAGTTTCACACTCCAACTATCAAAATGTTCCCTGTACCCAAACTATCACCATTCACATATTAAAACACAGCTCAAACCTAACTAAGCCAATTATGAGGGTTGTTCACTTTTACTACCTAAAATATCCGAATCCTCACAAAAATTGTTTATATAAGAGGTAATGGTAAAAATACACCTCAATTATAACCTATTCGCCAATTTCAACACCGACTATCAACTATTTCCTTTTCCTACTAAACTATCACCATGCTACCCTTTCCTAGCTCAACTATTATATATGACTGGGCGAATTATGAGTTGTTTCGTTTTCCTATCTGAACTATCAACATCTACTCTATTAGGTGATAGTTCAGGCAGCAAATAGTAATAATTGATAGTTGAGATCTGAAACTCACCAAAAAAAAATGATAGTTCAAATTTGCTTTCAGCCATTATCTCTTTATACAACACAATAACATAAAACTAATTCTCAATTAACCAAAAAGGGCGAAATTAAATTCCAAATAGAGAAAGAGAAACAATACCAGATTAGAAATCTTGAGAGTAAGAAATGTCCCGATTCTCTTGACGAACTGGACGAGATCGTCCTGGGTAGAATCAGCCATCCGAGAAGTCTTCAAAGTTGATAGAATTCAGTGATTTGTTCGTTGATCAGGCTCTTCCCGCTGTTGTAGAATCTTCTAGAAGAAATTGATCTTGCACAGGAAGCTTCGATTGAAGAAGAAAAAAGCGGAGAGGGTGGGAAATCGATACGCCCTATTTTCATTTCATGGCCAACCAATTTTTAAGTCATAACCAAAAGCATCACTTAGAATATTTTGATTTTGAGTTTCACGTTTGAATTACTATCATCATATTTTTATCACAATATAAAATTATTGATTATTCGCCCTTCTTATATGAAATATTATGAATAGTTAAATGTATTTTGATAAATATTAGTGATAATTTAATTAAAAAATTCATATATTTTATGTATGAAACTCAGAAATTCAAGATAGCTTAAGTGTATTTTTGATCCTTAACTTTTATTGTGGTTAAATTTTCAAATGTTTTTGTCAAAAATATAATTTGTAAAGTCAAATTTTTTCAAATTGTTTGAAATTATTTTTTAAAATCAATGATTTAAACCACTTCACCAGAGGTGGGGATCAAACTCCCAATCTCTTGCTTCAGGGGTGAGGTGCTAAATCACCACACCAATTTTTGTGATTACTATTTTATTTATTATTACTATATATATGTAGGAAATCTCCACACTCTAGTCTCTACATTTCATCTAATAGGTGACTACAAGCACAAGTAAAAGTTAGATATTTAGGTACAAGATGTTGGAGATAATGCAATAATATTTGGAAATTGTTCTTAATAAATAATAGTGTCATTTTGTTGCATATTGTAAGTAGAGTTGCCAGGCTAGGGTATATTTTCATTGATTTGAAAATGATATTTTTATTTGCCACATAGTAACTAGAGATTAAAATAGAGAAATGTTCGTATATCGCCACTAAAAATATCTTAGTTATGTTTCATAGTTATAATTTAGGTAATTTCATTTCGTAACTGTAGTTATAGCAACGTTTGTATAATTCCTGCAGCTAGCATTTATATATGCTTATATAATTCGCAGTTTTTGTATAACATTTGTATATTTTGCTATACACCTTGTGCACAACGTTTGTACAATTCGTTGTACAATTCATAGTGCTTGTATATTTCGCTATACAATTTAATTCGTGCACAGTGTTTGTATTAATCACGCGACTTATACAAAATTCAAACTGTAATTACAGCTAGATGTTTGTTACGAGCCGTAATTATTTTAAATTATAATTATAATAGCTAATTAATTAATATATATTTATTTATCCGCATATTTTTTTTTTTTAAAGATGTCATGATTAAGGGTTATTTGGATATTCCAAAGGATGTAAAGTGGCACTAGGGCAAGGAGACAAGAGAAGAGCAAGTAGATTTTATTGGTAGTGCAAGAGCATGTGTTAAGTAGGTAGTTGGTGTTATTCAAGGAGCTTCATTTGTCAATATTTAAAAAAAAGAAAAATCAATGACATTCACTTTTTTTTTTTTTGGTAGATAACCCTACTGCTGACAATTTTGGCAAATTAATGCCGTTGTTATAACATCGTCTAATAACTAGTTTTACCACCTCAAGTTTTAGAACTCCTGAGATATTTTAGTAAAGTTGAATTGATTATCGATATGGGTTGTGATGTACTGGTGGGAGTGTTTACTCTTAACCAGAGATCTCGAGTTCAAGTCTTCGAAATGGAAAAAATCCTGTTGAGAGTACCACTTTTAAAATAAGTCCTGCAGTGCGCGATCAGAATTTAATCAGACTCTACCGACTCTTGACATCGGGTGGGAAACAAAAAATTGAATTGATTAATTTATTAGCATGGCTCAAAATAAAAATTAAATAAAATTCTAGGAAAATAAGGGACCCACAGCATAGCCATAATAATTGAGGGGGTGGACCACCTTAGCCACAGAGGTAACAGATTGGCGTGTCATTTTGTGCGCCAGATGCCATTAGCGGTAGCTGTCGAATTTTCTACTGGTACATGGACAATTGTATGGACCGATGGACTTACCTATTAAGTCACGTGAAGATACAGAATCAAATTGGGTATAGGATTTTTGAGATATCTGAAAAAATTGCACTTTCTCGTCACAACTTTTTTTTTATGCATTTTTTTTTAAATTTTACAAATTTATTTTCTCTTTCAAAAAGTATCAATTATAAAAATAAAATGAGAAAAAGTTAATTAATTCTCTTTTGATTTTGTGAATACAAGACATGTTGATGTCCCAATAAAGAAATGTAAGAGGTTGGATATGGTGGAGATGAGAACAGTCAGAAGTAGGTTGAATAAATATTGAAGAGAGGTGATATAACACATTTCTAATTTGTCGTGTAAAGACATTATTCTAGATAAAAGAGTGTGAAGGTCGCGATAAGGGTAAATGTTATGGTAATATGGTTCCTAACATATGTTTCACATTGCTTTTCTATTAGCATTCATGTCTTTCATTATTGCCTTTCTTTCATTCCATGATTAATTTAATTTGCATTTTACTTGAGTCGAAAGTCTTTCAGAAACAATTTTAGGATAAAATATATGTTTATTCTATCTTCCTTGATTCCCATTTTGTGAGATTTTGATGAGTATGTTGTCACTATTATTGTCTCTTAATATTGTAAATTAACAAATTATTTTTAATAATATGAACGACTAATATAAGACGAGCAGATAACCCTTTTTCTTGCACTTATCTACCAAAATACCCGAGACAAGCACGAAGCAAGTCACAAGGCTATTTTTAAGCATTCCGGGTTGCACATAATCATCAACCTAAGCTGCGTGAATTTTTTACCTTCAACGCCGTATTCATGTCAAATTCTCCAAAATACACTACTTTTGAAGAATTTATCACACTTCTTAAAAATCTGAGCAACAAAGTCAGCAATCATATCACTTTAATATCTCACTTGTCCCCTCGTGCGAAATCAAAAGTCACGTGTATAAATGTACAAGTCACATC
Organism: Solanum medicagineum; assembly: GCA_026153255.1. NCBI lineage: Eukaryota > Viridiplantae > Streptophyta > Magnoliopsida > Solanales > Solanaceae > Solanum > Solanum medicagineum. The sequence continues at coordinate 651,146 of JAPFFP010000012.1, read as the reverse complement.
ATAGATAAAAGTTAAAAAGATAAGGTCTACTAGCAGTATATGTTTTTATTTGTACCGCTTCTCTTGATGCCTTAGCCATTTTAGCTCAACAAACTTTCCTCATTCATCACATCCCATTAGTTACACTTTCTTGATGTTTAGTAGTTTTAGTCTAGACAATTGAGGTATAGTTGATTGATTGGTAATGTGTCTTTTAATTCGCGACAAATTGAGGTACAGTTGATTGATTGGTAACAAGGTGTTTAATTCGCGACAAATTTGAGGTATAGTTGATTGATTGTGAACGTGTTTGTTTCATTTAATTTAGTTTGGGCCGATAGAATGGAGCCTGTGTGTGATGTCTGTAAGGTGGACAGGGCAGTGGTGTACTGTAAATCAGATGTGGCTAAGCTTTGTTTGCATTGTGATAGAGAAGTGCATTCATCAAATTTCTTATTTCGAAAGCACACACGTTGGCTTATTTGTGGCAAATGTAGTTCAGAGCCTGCAGTTATACGTTGCGCGAATAGCGCAGTGTGTCTATGTGAAGGCTGTGATTCGAGTAGTGAAAATGGCGGTCATGATCAGCACCAGAAGTTGGATTGTTATAGTGGTTGTCCATCTCCAGCTGAATTGATGAAGAAGATACTGTCTGAAGGTTTTGATGATGATCAAATGGGTAATAATGATAGTAGCTTTCATGCTCCTACTGAAGGTTCAGTGGTGGCTAGCAAGCTGAATGAGTTAGCTTCTTGTTTGAAGTTTGAACAATGGGCGATTTCGATTCCAGCAATTTCTTCAAATTCAACGTACTTGACAAGTTACAACATAGGTCAAAAAAGTTTCTTCTCAAAGGGATCTAGCTTCAATAAGGTTAGTCTGTCTTCTTTTTTGATTCTATTTGTTCAGGTATGAATTATGCTGTTTAGACTCTTCAAAAATGTCGACTCATAGGTGTCAAATCCTTCAAAAGTAGTATATTTTTGGAGGATTAGACATGGGTGTTACAACATTTTTTCGTAGCATCACTGAGTAGTCCTATAGAAGGGGAACCTTAGGAGGTTAGGGGTTCAAGTTTGGAAATAACATCTGCCAAAAATACAAGGTAAGACTGCGTACAATAAACCTTGTGGTCGGGCCCTTCGCCGAACCGTGTGCATAGCGAAAGCTTTAGTGAACCAGACTTGCCTTTTTTTATTGATTAGTGCTATAAGGAGAAAGGGGCAGAGCCACATGGTCTGAAAGGGATTCAGTTGATTTTCCTTTGTCGGAAACTTTTGAGAATAGGGTGAAAGTAATTCTTTTGTATGCATAAAAATTGTTGAATCTTAAGATATAAGGGAAGCTTTTAATGTGGTGGCAAAAGTAGCTCAATAGATTGTTTAGAATGTAGTTCAAATTTTTCGTGAGAATTCAGACTCCGCCACTAATCGGAGAAAATGTTGGTATGCACTAATGCTGCTTTCTTTGTTTGGTTTAAGTGCAGCAAAGTTCCACCACTGTTAAAGATTTTGGAGTTCATGGAGGTGAGGATCTCGCGAAAGGTGTTGATCTAGACGAATTGATTTCCGATTCTAGTTACAAGATTTTCATCAGTTTACAACAAAGTCATCACAGTGAAGACAGGGAATTGGATTGCCTAGTTTTGGAGAAAAAATTATCTGCCACTGGTTCTAATAGTGATGTTGAAATTGCTCTAGAGGTACTTCTTAGACCTATATATATATTTGTGTTATACTTCTTCAGAAGCTTTTCAAGAAAGTACTCTCGTTGTTTCAATTCGTTTTTTTGGTTTTGACTTGACACTGAGTTTAAATCAGTAAAATAGACTTTCGAATCTTGTGGTCTTAATTATATCTCGTGAAAAGCTGAAATTATAGAATTGTCAAGCAAAGAAGGAAAGTAAAACAAACAAATTGAAACGGAGGGAGTATGCCAGATGCATTACACTGTAGATTTTACTGTTTAACACAATCAACATCCATCTTATTTTAGAATGTTCTGTTCTTGAATATAACACAAGACCTCTATATATATGTTGCTCGGACTCTTCAAATATTGTTAGAGGTGCGGCGTGTCAACTTTTTTTGGAGAGTCTGAGCAACATAGGTCATACAAGACTTCATATTTTAGACTGTTTCATAAACTGTTACTTGAAATGTGCTTGTTATATTTTCTTTAGGCATCATCTGGACAGCATGAAGAGGCTGCAGGCGTTAGTGCCTCTGCTAATTTCATGCTTATGAATCCGATTTGCAACAAAAATATCGCCTTATCGTCACCACTCATTTTGACTGATGAAGAATCACGGGATTGGAGATCAGAAGCAAGTCTTCAACAGGCACGGAATGAAGCTAAGATGCGATATAATGAGAAAAAGAAAACTAGAACGTAAGTAGATTCGTTCTGTTTTTCGTTTAATCAGTCACAGTAGCATGCTTATTGCACCTCAAGCTTGAAGTTCACAATTTCACTTGTGTTGTAGTTTGTGAGAAGCTATGGTTCATGTAGCTACGTTCAGCCAACATTCCGAACTTGTGTTGATGTAGACCTCAACTTGTTTGGGACTGAGAGGCGTTGTAGTAGCTGTTGTAGCTTCTTTTTCTTGTACCGATTTTGGCTTCAATTGACATTTACCAAAATTAAAACTTCATTACAACTTGCAGGTTCAATAAGCAAATAAGATACGCTTCCCGTAAGGCCAGGGCAGATGCCAGAAGACGAGTTAAAGGCAGATTTGTAAAGGCTGGGGAAGCTTATGATATGATCCAGTAGTACCAAGGGATGTGGGAGAAGGAGAGTTCAGTATGATTCACATAGATCACATGTTCGACTCATGGAATCAATCAACAATGTTTGTGTCATGGTGGAGTGTCTATATGATACCCGAGTAATGCAACCCTTCTACAGATCCTCCATGAATATGGAATGCTTTTGTGCACCCGCGCTACCTATTTTTAATTTGTATTAAGGGATATGTTGGCTAAGAAAGCTCGCTTTAGTGCTATCAGCTAAAAAAATTGTCATGCATTTTCTGAGTGACCTGCAAATTGCAGGGTGTAGAAGAGATAATTTAATTAAACGAATGTGTACGCTCTCTAATGGTTTATGCTTTTAAATTAGCTAGTCAAACGATTTAACATGGTATTAGAACAGACAAACCTCATGAATTCAAGTATCATTATTGCTGGCTACCAAAAAATATTTTCAAGTGCTTAATACGTCAATAAAAGTGTATCTTCTATAAGAGCGAGGCAATCAGGGCTTCAACATTGGTTTATGATAAGAGACATAGCATATGTTACTATATTTCCCAAAATAGAATAAGATATGAAAGTAAAATATAATGCATAACACAAGTTCACATGATATGTATTTTTTCTTCAATAATAGCATAGCCCAAGATACAAAAATATAAGGTCTGCTACGCCAAAACGGATAATACATATAATGAACTTCCTACCAAATTTCTCTAAATGATGCAAAATGTCATAATTTTGCCCTCCCTCAATAATTGAAGTCATGTATATACTCTCATTATTATTTTTTTCATTCCATATCTATGTTAAAGTTCGATTTCGTCATTAAAATAACTTTTATAATATTTATATATTATCATTTATTTTTTATTATTAGTCGTTTTCCTTTTTTTTTTTCTTTTTGATTTTTTTGCATATCAAGTATCTTCTATGGGGCTTGATTTTTGCAATGAAAATTTTTGAAAAACAACTTTGCTATCTTTATGAGATAGTGATAAAGTATATATACATTTTAACTTTCTCAGAACCACTGATAGAATTTCAGTAGATATGTTATTGTTATCGTACGAATCAAAACACTTATATCTCAAAAAGTCTAGTTAATTTGACTTGGTTCCCAATAAAAGAGTATCACAACAACTCAAAGGTTAACAACTCATTCAATCCTTAAATAAGGAAAAAAAAAACTATGAATATATGATACAAGTATATAATTCATGTAAAATGTATGCTTTCTTCATTTTAATTTATTTATCTTTTTTTTTAATAACTTTTTATTTAAATTTTCTATCAGCTCATAAAAAATAAAAAATATTTTGATACATTCTATATATTTTTAATTTGAATTCACAAAATTTTTTAAAAAAATTTCCTTTCTTATACTTTGTTTCAAGTTAAAATCAAATAAACAAATTAAAAGAGAAAGTCCATAAGGGTCATTTGATATAGGAGATGAGACATACAAAATTGGTTATCACATCATATATACTGTATAAATAATTATTAAATTAATTAATATCCCTAATCAACTACAAAAAAAATAAGAAATAATTACTTAATTACATTCTTTTATTTATCATATTTTTCATTATTTTCATTCCTTTTCAAAATTTCAAAAAGTTTTTCTTTACGTCCAGATACATTAATTTAGTAATTCAAATACATTAATTCTGATTCTTGAATTATCTCTATATTTAATATATCATGCTTTAAATATCACATGCCGATGCTTAAAAATTCTAAATTTTGTATCCAGAATTGAAATAATGTTTCTGAAGTAGTAAATTAATGTATCCAGATTATCACGTTTTTAAGAATTTTTTTTTAAATTGTAAAAAAAGTAGAAAAGATGACAATTAACTCTTTACACTAATATAAATCCTCCCTAAAATATACAATAATCCATATATATTATCCTATAATTTTTACTCATCACACCAAACAACCACTGAAATTACCTTGTACATATTAATGGAAAATTTGTCTGTAATGAAAAATTAGTTTGAAAATCCCAGGAAAAAAAACACAGAGAGAGATACATCAAGTTGTTGAAAATTCCAAATTTCTTTAATGTTCAATCCAAAATAGAAAGAAAAAAAAAAAACTATAACAATAATCAGATAAACAAGAAAGGTTCTTTGACAATTCTTTCACAATTTTCTTCATCAGAATTATTATGATCCAAATCCCATTTGACAATTTTTGGAATAATCATTATTTGATATGAATTTCCAATAAAATACCTCTTTGTTAATCTCTTGCAAATTCCACAAAGAATGCATCGTATATGTCTTTGTGCCAAGAAATTAGCACTATGCACTAATTTATCACATTTTCTACAAAGAAATGCACCATCTGCTTCACAATATACATAGGCTTCTGATTTACAAAGTTCACAATAAATAATATTATTGTGTTGTTCTTGTTTTTCTTCTTCAATTTCTCTTCTTCCTCTACACATTTTTTTCTTTTTTTGTGGGGTGATTTGAGGATATGAGGAAAATGGCAAAAGAAAGGGGGTATTTATAGATTTTTTTTGTTAGTGTAAGGTGTGTTTACTTCTTCACATGAAATTCATTGGAAAAATGGATGTGGTTGGAAAGACCATATTGACACTTGGCGATATATGACAATAAGTATCGAGGCGAATTCAATATTTAAATAAAAATAGGGAAAAGGTCAAAATTACTCCTAAACTATGTGAAATAAATCACTTATATCTTTCATTACATTTTGGGATCAAAAATACCCCTGTCGTTATTCTAAGGGACCATAAATGCCCTTACATCGTCATCCTTGCACATGGGAATCCACGTAGACATTCACGTGGCAATAAAAGGGTCAAAATTACCCTCGAACTATTCGAAGTAGCTCAAATATACCATTCGACTATTTTTGAAATCAAAATTACCCTTGTCATTTATGTTTTGGACCATAAACCCTTATTTTATAAAACAAAAGAGCAACAAAAGGAATATATATACTATTTAAGTAAATTTTAATATACACATTTATTTTTAATTTTTAAAATATATAGTTTGGATAGATAACATGAAAATTTTAAGATGCCTTTTAATTTTGTTCATGAGTAATAGTTATTATCTATTATTCACATATTTTAGATAAATTATTCATAAAAAGAATAGTGAAAAAAGAAATATATATATTATTTAAGTAAATTTTATATACACAATTTATTTTTAAATTTTAAAATATATAGTTTGGTAGATCCCATGGAATTTTGAAGATGCTTTTGAATTTTGTTTATGAGTAATAATTATTATCTATCATTCACATATTTTTCTAGTGTAATAAATTACTTATAAAATGAATAGTGAAATGTGTGTGTGTGTATATATATTTTTTTCTTTTTTTCTATGTAGGCAACGATGTAAGGGCATTTGTGGTCCAAAACATAGACGACAAGGGTAGTTTTGATCTAAAAAATAGTGAAGGGTATATTTGAACTCTTTCGAATAGTTTGAGGGTAATTTTGACCCTTTTATTGTCACATGGATGTCTACATGGATTGCCATGTGTTGACACCCAATTTTTACCCTCCACGGTGTCAAATTAGTCGTCGAACTTTACTTTTATTTTTTAACCATTTTTAAACAATTTAAACAAAAAAAATAAATAATAATAATAATAATTAAACCGGGCACGTGGGGGCCCACGCGCCCCAACCCTTTACCAACCCCCATCCCCTTCTTCTTCCTCATTTATTCTTTTCCCCAAACCCTAAACCAAACCCTAGCCGCCTCCTCCTCTTCTCCACTTCGTCTTCTCCCCCCCCTTCGACACACACACACACACACCAAGCTCCACTCCCCATTTTCCCCTCTTCCTCTTCGTCGTCTTCGTCGTCTCCAACATCCAGAAAACCCGACAAAACCCGACAAGCCGACAACCCCCAACGGTCACAAGCACGCTCCCCGTCCCTTTTCCCCATGTAGCCTTGTTTTTTCTTTATTAAAGCCGCAAATCAAGGGGAATCGGCAGACAACGTCGACCTACCCACTTGTGATTTCAAATTCGAGTTTCCCCCTCATTTTGCCCTAATTTTGGGCTATATATACCCTTGTTCTTTCACTGAAGAGGACAGCCGCAGTCACCCTCGTGAGTTCCCTGAAAAAAGCCTTAAGAAACAACCATTTATAATCCTGAAAACCCTTAATCAAATCAGGTTCGTCGATCCAAAGATCGAAACCAGAGCTTCCGTTCTTTCGAGTTGAAGAAGTTCGAAACGAGCTTCCGTGGTGGTGTCGAAGTTCACTATCAAGCTCGTCGTCGTCCCTGTTCGCTGCCCCTAAAAAGGTAATACTCTATCCCCAATGTCAATTTTCAGAGATTGTGGTTGAATGTTGATTGTTGGAAACGCTTTGAAAGTATTTGCATTAGTTAAAATTTGACTGCGAATGTTTGATTAAGAATGTTTTGGTCCAGCTAGATTTTGGTTTATTGTTCGTGTAAAATCATTGAGTTTGTTGTGATTCTGCTTAATTAGATAAGCCCCTGTTATGATGAGGCAACGTTGTGATGTTCTTTTGGTGTATTTTAAGGCCATGCATCTGTACAGCCAGTTTGTAATGTTATAACTATGATGATAATTGATTTCAATCACCCTTAGTGGTGACTGTGATGCTGTTAAGTCAATGCAGTGAATTGTGCTATTAATAATATCGGATTGCAATTGGTTCAGAGCTTCAAAATGATATATCTTTACTGATTTACGATTTGGGAAATAACCCTTCAATATGAGGCTTAGTTTTCTTTTGTTAAAAGCAGCTCCGCCTGATAAGTTTAGATCAATAAATATATTTGTGGCGTTATGTATTGGTCGTCATTGTTTTGCTCATGACTGAGTTGTTAAAATCAAGATTAATGACAAACGATGATCTTACCTTCAGATGTTTACTGTAGTATCCAGATTTCAGCTTATTATAGTTCATTTGATGATAGTTGTAGTCTCTTAGGGTGCTATCTTCATATTTTGAAATCAATCAAGGATATATTAGCATGTTGATCACATTGCTTTGTTTTGCTCTGAGTTCTAGTACTCCCTGTTTGTGTCTTTGGTTTCAAGACTTACCTGCTGCGGATTAAATAACTCTATGACGCATTAAGTAGCTGTAAGGATCTCAATTGTATTGATGCTCTGTTTCCCACTCAAGCTGTGGTGCCATTGGGTGCCAAAATTTAAAATTTTTCTTTCTAGTCAAATGGTGTTGGAAATGACTCGTCTTTATTGTTCCTGTGACTATCAGTAGTATAAAACTTGTATGTTGCTTCATAATGACTGCTGTGTTTAAACACATCACCCCTCTCCTGATATGAAGTTAAACTTGTGACAATATTATAAGAAGAGCTCTTTTTGGGTTTGTTTCTGTTGCATGCTGTCATACTTGTATGTTGCTCTAAACTACTGCATGATGATGTAGCTGATCTTAGTTGACTTGTAATTTTCTTTTATTGTGTGTTTGTCTTCAGTTTTGTTTCTTGATGTTAATGGCCTCTCTTTAGTTGCTTATAGTATTCGTGCTTTCCCTTTGTTGTGCTGAAGTTTCTGAGTTAAAAGTTGATTTACCCTTTCTTCCTTTTAGATGCTAGCTACAGCACATCTATACTTCCTTTGAGTTACTAATGTGTTTTCATCTGTTGTGATGCATGTGAACTCCATCGGAGTCCTATTGGATTCCTCCTTGCATTCGTCGTGGGCTGTCTGAGCCCAAATTCCCTTTCGAGTTAACTTCATGTCTCCGGCCGGGAAAAAGAAGCTGAAACCTTGGGGTCATGGAAGCTGAAATTAAGGAGTATGCACTGATATACCCCGTGTATATCTTTCTCTGTTATTTTTATACTGTGTTATATTGGTCGTAGCGTTTGTCTAACTTAGTCTTCTGTTTGGTTCCAATCTAATTAAATTTCCCGACAGGTCGAGCATTTATGTTATCTTTGCTTGTTTCATTTCAAAAGTTTTTTGCATAAAAAATAATAAAAGAAGAGAAATTAAAAAGTAAAAATTAAAACGCGATTTTAGCATATTTGTTCAACTTTCAAATTTTGTCAATTTTTCAAGTCTAAGTCAAATGTTTAGTTTAGTTGAGTTTTGTCAAAATCTTTTAAGTTGAGTTAGAGTTATTAAAAATTTATCAAAATTTCAAAAATTAATAATTTTATCAAATCAAAGTTAGTCAAACTACTTAATCGTCGGATAACTGCATTTAGCAGACATTTCAAGTGCTTAACACCTTCTTGAAATGGAAATGTGAACCCGAACCTGAACTCTGGATTTTTAAAAGATTTTTCTGTTAGATCTTTTAAAATATTTTAATGGTTTCCTAATTATCCGCAAAATTAGGTGGCGACTCCTGTTTTTCCCTTTCGAATCTCGAGAATTGGTTTTGCTCAAATTAATTGAGTTTTGAGTCGATTTTCGATTTTTGAATTTTTTTTTTCTTTAAGAGTCGGTCAATTTTCGGCGTAACACCATGTGGCAAGGATGACGGTATAAGGACATTTGTGGTCCCTTGGAATAACGGCAGGGGTATTTTTAATCCCAAAATGTAACGAAGGGTATAAGTGATCTATTTCGCATAGTTCAGGGGCAATTTTGGCCTTTTTCTCAATAAAAATTCTCTTTGTTTCAAAAAGAATGACATGATTAGCACAAGATTTAAAAAAATAAATAAAGGTTCCTCAATTTAGCGAGACAACTCGAATTTCAAGAGTTAGCAAAATTTTTCATATGTCATTCAAATTTTAGAGTTGTTCTTTTTAAAAAAAAAATTGGGAGTAGGAGAAGGGAAAATGGGAAGGGGGAGTACAATGTGAGGAGTAGAACCCTCACCAACAAGATAGGAGTTCAGATAGTCAGCCAACTGAGTTACTAAAATTCCCCAATTTTAGATTTGTTAATTATAATATTTATAGTACTTTTGACATCACTTTCAAGTAATATATATTACTTTTTCTATCTCAATTTATACAACACAGATAAAATTTTAAAAATCAATCAAAAAAAATTATCTTTTAAATATAATTATCATAATTTATAATAATTTTTAAATAAATTTTAAATATAAAAATAAAAAAAACGAATTAAACTATAAAAATTAAAAAATTTATAAATACCATCAATAAAAAATTTATAAATACCCTCATTCTAAACTATTCTATATAGTAGCAAAGTAATTATAAGACAACATTCATGCTATATATAGGACAAAGGGTCACTATTTTTCTATTATAATTATATATAACTATTATGTAGAAAACTCTAAAAGTAGGCATATTTTCATCGACAAACTCACGTGTCTTTGTCGATATGTGTTCTTCATGGAATTTAAATTGTATTAAAGACCATCTTGGCCATTAAATTGTTAAACTATTGATATAAATTTTTTAATAATTTATATATTTAAAAAGTCACATAAAAAGTATTATAAATTAAAATAAGTAACAATTTAAATTTTTTCAAATAATCATATAAAAAATAATAATAATTAATAATTTAAAATATTTTTAAAAATTATATAAAAAGTTTTTGATCAAATAAAAATTTAATTAGATCTCCTAATTTTATCTATACCACAAAAATTAAAGCATATGATGTAAAAGCATTTCCAATAATTAGAAAGCCATTTTGAATAATTTACATATATATAAATTATACATAAACATTATAAATCATAATAATAAATAACTTAAATTAATTTTTAAAAATTTGATAACTCTCGAAATTCTAAATCCTGTACTGATATGAGCTGATATTCATGCACTTCTTTTGTTGGTTATTTTATAGTTAAATTATGTAGTACATAAAAGTTCTCTAATTGCAATTTTTCCTAGCACTTTTTAAACAATGCGTGTGGATCGACAAGATAAGGTTTGTAAATAGAAAGAAAATTAATGAACATAAAGGGTTGTGGCAAGCATCGATTCATTTTAATTAAATATTTTGAATTTTAGCATTGTTCAAATAGAGTCGCTTTTGTGAGAAATATTTAATTTTTCAAAGTAAAATTTTTTAATACAAATTCAATTAGTCAAATTTTAATGTGAAAATTAAGCATTAGATTAAAAAAAGAAAGTCATTAATTTTAAAATTCAATCGACTTTTCAAACTAACTTTTTTGCATTATTTGCAGTAAATCAATGAATATATTCTTATTTAATATGTGAATCTTGGGATTATATTATTTGATCTAATATAAATATTAATATAATAAGTATTTTTTATTTTTAAATAAATCTTAATAGTTCAAAGGTTCGATTTTACGATGGTAACCCCCCACCCCCCCACCCCCTCAAGGAACAAAAGAAAAAGAAAATATGTCTAGTTTCATTGCACGAACAGATCCGATGGTTTCAATCATAATGGTATTGTTTGTTTATAATCTTGAACCAAATGTCAATGTCATTATCTTTTGGGAAAACACAAATTAATTGTGTAAAACAGACCAAAAAATAAAAATAAAGAATTTTTAAATATAACCAGAAAAACAAAATAATAATATGTGTTTATTGTTTTTATCTTTATATTATAATCTCAACATTATATTGTAATCTTTGCCGAAACTTTATAAATTTAGAAATAGGATCTTGATCTTATATACACACACGTGATATTTACCATACTTCATATAGAGTAAACTCCCAAATTTGATCCTAAATTTGGCACCATTTTGTAAGTTGGAACTTAAACTTTCATAGTGCACAAATAGGACCCTCAACTTGACAATTCTGTACAAGTAGGCACAGGGTGCTGAAGTGGCACAGTGAGTACAGTACACTCGCGGGGGGCGCGTGAAACACTTAATTTTGACCATTCCAACGGCAAAAAATGGGTAATTTGACCATTTTTCCCCTGCCACATTTCTATATATATATACTATTTATTTTCAAATTAACATACATTTTCTACTTCTTCTTTTTATTA
>JAPFFP010000012.1:627480-639328 GCA_026153255.1 Solanum medicagineum | reverse complement strand
TAATTATAGTTAAACAAGTTATGCCGCTAGCCATAAATATAGTGACATAAATTATGCATCAAAGCATAAATTCAGTGACAAAAGTTATGCGTTAAAATTCTTGTCTTGCGAAACAAATGTTATGCTTAATGTAAAGGTTTTGCTTGCAAATTAGTTATATGCCCAATGACGTCATGTTACAAACAACAATAACATACCTAGTGGAATTCCATAAGTAGGGTCTATGGAAATAGAATATATGCAAATTTTACCACTACCAATAAAATCGTGTTATAATTAAGGACATTTTGACTCGCAAATTTTCATCAAAAACATGGTAAATATAAAAATAAAGATCATTTTGAACAATAAAATTAAAAACCATCCCAAAATGAGGATAGTCCCCAAAACTTGATATATGTTGAGTTTGCAAAACCAACAAATTGATTAATTTTCAGAAGCCCAATTTGATGGTCCATTTAGAACTGGACTTTAGTTTCATTCACAATCCTATTAAAGGAAAAATTACTTGAGTGATTTTTTTTAAAAAATAATTATTGATTTTAGCGATATTTTTTTTTGTTATCGTTTATATTTATATTATAATAAAGTTATATTTGCATTAAAAGTGAATTATGCATATAATATAAATGTATTATAAGTGTTTAAAAATATATTGTCTTGTTTGGTGAAAAATTGACAATCTGTATTAAAGTGTGTAATATATAAATGTATTATCCATCAATGCAACTTCTATTATATATGTTTTATAAATAGTTCTCTATAATATGTATTAAATTGTATTATAAGTGTTCAGCCGAAAAAAAATTGTTATTGCTATAAATTGTAATATTTCTTTATGTAGTATATCTACGTAAGTTTCCCCTATTGAATCGAGATCTAAATGAGTATCGATTCAGGATCATGTACAGGTCAGACATGGGGTCGTTTATGGGATGGGGCTAAAAGTCGGGTCTTAGATTAAGGTTAGGTCGAGTCCTTAGTCAAAGTCAGGTTTCTAATCGGGATCAGATAAAAGTTTGATTTTGGATCAAGGATTGAAAGTTAATTTTGGAATTTTTTTTTTCTACTTTTGATAGAAAAATCATTTTTCTTAAATTGAAAGAAAATAAATTAATAAATTTAAAAAATATGTAAACCAATTAAATATAAAAAAAATTTAAAAATTATTTTTTTCGTACCAAACACACTTTTTTCTTCTTGGAATTATATGTATGTATTATTTTTCATCATCAAGAACTGTATCTTATCTTCACCACCTACTAAGTGCTCTTTCTTTGTCATTGATTTAAATGCTAATTAAAAGAATTGGAGGAGTTATTAGGAGATATTAATTATTTTCTAATCTGTTAACCTCATATCTAACAACAACCAGCTAGACTTGGGAACTTATGTCTTGTACTTCATCACTTAATTAACAAACCTGTCTGTTTTTCTTTTTAACGATGTTGTCTGATTATGCAAACGTCAATTATTTTATTGCATACTTATTTTAAATCGATACAAATGTGATTTTGTATCTTTATATGATTTTGAGGAATCGTTCCTTCATTTCAATTTGATTGTTTAGCATAAACGTGATACTCAACTAAAAAAATAAAAAGATTTTTGAATATTATCATCTTATGATATCTAATAAATATCAAAATGTTTTTTAATTATGTGTCTCACACATGTCATTTAAAAAACAAAAAATTATAGAAAAGGAAAAAAAATATTTTTTTTAAAAATAGATTAAAAAAATAAATTAATTAAAAAAATGGAACATCTATCATAAAGTAACTTGTCAATCTATTCCCTACTTTGCCTTTGGCGTAGATTGTGGGGTCTAAAATGGTACTAATCTCAATCGTCAAAAATCACCCAAATTTTTAATATTTATTTTATAAAAATTTCTCTTTTGTATTTTAGTTTTTATTATTTGTTTAAAAAATATACTTAGTTAGATGAAGTTTCATTTTTATAAGATCTTCATAACAAGGATGGCTCGACAGTGTTAAAAGAAAGGCAAACGCTTCAGGCCTTCAAATTTTAGGGGCCTCAATTTTTATTTTAGTAATAATAGGTTATAAATTTTTTTTTAGAAAAAATACTAAGTAAATTTTATTTACAGTCTATTTTTGCCTTAGGCCACTAATATGCTTGAGCCGCCCCTGCTTCATAATGTAAGAACACGAGTTTCATAAAATATATAGGGAATATAAGTGTTTGATCGTAAAATACAAGAGGTCAATGTCTGATTAACTTATAGTATAAAAGTGTTTAACTTAGTTAACCTCTATTTATATTGTGATTAATAAGAGATTTTTAATGAAATAGCTATCAATTTTTGTCTTTTAATTTGATAGTTTAATATCCAACAAATAGTTTATGTTGGAATTGGAATTAAGTAATTTATGGGTAGCTACCACCTCTCACCAAACTTTGTGGACAAAACTCAAACCTCTCTTCCACGTATTGTTTACCTAATGTCACAATCATAGAATAAGTCAAAAATCTTTTGGTATATTAGAACTCAATTTTCAACATTAGATTAATTGACTAAGATCACCACATGTTATTCACGCATTCCACCAAACATAAATATATAAAATTAGAAGAAAATGAATGTGTTATATTAGAGACAGAGACAGAATCAAGATTTAAAGTATTAATTCATTTAAGTTACTAAAGTTTTAAATTTAGAATTTAGACTAAAATTATTGAGTAACACCAAACTCGCAACATATATTCTAGCTAAGACCAGAGCTAGTGTGTACATTACAGATTCAGCGAAACTCAATAACTTTGATCCAAACCTTGAATTTGCTTTAAAAAATCTATAAAATATGTACAAATTTTAATTTTGAGCATGCAACATAAATGAGAATTCAGATTTAAAAACTTTAAATCTTAGCTTCGACTCAATTTCTAGCTCCTGTCTTAGGTAATATATACTTCCGCCGTCCCATTTTATGTGGTACCCTTTGACTTGGCACGATGTTTAAGAAAAAAAAGACTTTTCAAACTTGCGGTCTAAATCATTTTTAGATACTTGTTTGGCTGAGAATCATTTCATTAAGGGTAAAAAGAGAATTTTAAAGGTAAATTATTTCCATCTAGAATAAAGTGATATTCTTTTTGAGTCGACAAAAAAAAAAATCACATAAAATGAGACAAGAGCGTGTATATATATATATATTCTTAAAATAAAAATGTCATACTCATCTCTTCTTTCTCTTTTTATTGTGCTCAAAAATCTATTTCCAAACTTTGCTTTTGGCGTAGATTGCGGTGTCTAAAGGGATATTACTCTCAATCTTCAAATTTTCATATACCATATAGCAGCAAATAACAATAAACCTCACAACACACACACACACACACACCCAAAAAAATGCAATTTTTTCAAGTAAATAGCAAAACCCCATCTTGCCATGGCATCAAAAATCTTATTTTAATCTCTTTTTTTGCTTGCACAATTTATTTTCTATATCCATTTATTCTTGTCCCAAATTCCAATTTCCTTGATCACAACTCACTTTCTCAACAATATTATTTACCATCATCAACAACAACCACTACTCTTCAACATGTTGTTTTTGGAATTGCATCAAATTCCAAATCATGGTCAAAAAGAAAAGAATATGTTAAACTTTGGTGGAAGCCAAATAAAATGAGGGGTTGTGTGTTTCTTGAAAAAAATTTGCCTAATATAAATGATTCATTTTTTCTTCCTCCAATTTGTATCTCAAAAGATATTTCAAGATTCCCATACACAAACAAAGGTGGGAGCCCCTCAGCAATTAGAGTGGCACGTGTCGTGTCAGAGACAGTCGCGCTTAATCTTAATCATTCAGATATCAGATGGTTTGTTTTTGGAGATGATGACACAATTTTTTTCCAAGAAAATTTGGTGAAGACATTGTCTAAATATGACAATGGGCTTTGGTATTACATTGGGTCAAATTCAGAAAGTTTTATACAAAATAAGTTTTTTTCATTTGGTATGGCTTTTGGTGGTGCTGGTTTTGCTATAAGTTATCCATTGGCTAAAATTTTGGCTAGAGTTTTTGATACATGTATTGAGAGGTATCCACATCTTTATGGAAGTGATGGTAGAATTCATGCTTGTTTGACTGAACTTGGTGTTACATTAACACATGAGCCAGGCTTCCATCAGGTAACATTTCCTTCTTTTGTTTGGTATTTTAGAGTTTAGAGCAGTCGTAAAGTTATTTTCGTGTGATCTATATCTTATGTGCCTGATATATAGAATTAACTCTTGATGTTTGTATTAGGTTAGACCGGATAAAAGTCTAGCTCTTTATGAGTTCCTGTATGAACTTGAGATACTTCGTATATCAGATTGTTTTTTCCTTTAATTTTTTGGATTTTTCTAGAATTAATTTCATTGTATGGTTGATTGAAGTAAAGTGGTTTCCCCTCTTCGGAAAACATGAGTTAGCAATAACTAACTCAAAGGCTTTGGCACAATCCAAGAAAGACGTCCCATCTCCATTAGTCAGTCAACTTTACTCAATATAACAACAAAATTATAATTTTTTGGGTTAAATTAAAGTAATTAAACTTTCCTGGTAGAATATATTTTTTGAGGTTACTCATAATTTTTTCTTTTGATTGTATGGACTTTTTACCACAGATCTTCATTTTTACAATAAGAAAAGTTCTGAAAACAAACTGTGTTTTTCTATTTATTTATTTAATAAAAGGCTAAAATACTGTAAAAAAGAATAAAATTACAATTTTTTTAGCTAGACATCTAAAAGTGACCCCCCCCCCCCAAAAAAAAAAGCCAGCAATAGTTTGTTTACTTTTACTCTTATAATTTAAGTAAATTTCAGTGATTATACGTGAAATTAACCTTAGATTTTTTTGTTCTGTTTTTATGAAATTGAATTGAATAGATGGATTTTCAAGGAAATGCATTTGGATTATTGGCTTCACATCCCATTAGACCTTTAGTATCTCTACATCACATGGAAAAAATTGATCCAATTTTCCCTAACATGTCAAGAATGAAAAGCTTGCAACATTTGTACCATGCTACAAAATTTGATCCACACAGAATTTTGCAACAAACAGTATGTTACGATCCTCGATTTTCGTGGACCGTGTCCGTCTCATGGGGCTACGTTGTACAAGTTTTCGAGCACAATGTACAACTTCCTGATGCGCAACGAGTGCAGGAGAGCTACTTGCCCTGGAAAAAGAATGCTTATGGTACACTTTATGAGTTTAATACTAGGAAATTTGAGGTTGATTTATGTAGAAGACAACTTGTTTATTTCTTAGATGAAGTTTCTATGGGGGTTGATGGAATAATCAAGACTATTTACAAGAAGAAAACAAATGAGAATTGCACATTTAGCAAGAATTCACCAAGAAGATTGGAAGAAATTAGAGTGTTCTCTCGCAAATTAGAGCTTGACGAGAAGCAGGTAATTCCTACTTTCATTTTGTGTTTGTTTAAAAATAGAACGCCTTTTTAATATATAATAAATCTTTAGTTTCATCGTTCATGTTTTACCCTTATAGTAATAACATGACTTGTTTAAAGCCATGAGATTCAAAAAGATATATTTTGATATATCATACGGTATACACCTTAACAAACTTCAAAAGTTTTAGTTACTTAGATTTTTAAACTTCATATTTAGTCAAATTAAGATATAAACAGATGAATATTTTTCTCTAACTTTAGAATAGAATCAAGTCAATATTTTTACCCTATATAATAAGTTTGAACCATAAATTTTAATAAGGAAATTAAAGAAAAATACATGTCATAGCCCCACAAAAAGCAAATCTTGAACCATCTTTATCGTTGCATTAGAAGCCCCTTTCAAGGAGATTCAACAATTTATATGAATTTAAGTTTTATATATCAACATCATAAATGACTTACTACATTGTTAAGTCATCCCAAGGATACATATAAGTAAGCCTCATTAAATGTGAGACTCGAAATTTCGAATATCTTATCTGTTGCAATAAATAAAGATGATCTAACAATGTAAAATTTACAACCTAATAATGTACATAAAAAAAATAATTTTAACGAAGGAGATTTAATTGAACCTCCTTTGGATGATATAGGATTTCCCTTCCTATAATTATGACTTATATTCTTCTTTTAAAAAATAATTGAACCCCCTTTGGACCATAATAAACCTCATGCATTGCAGGAATTTTAATGTATTGGACTGTTTTTATTTTTATTTTTTTTATATATGTTTTTAAAAATATTTTAACATTTTGTTTAATGTCATATGCAGTTGCTAGCACCAAGAAGGCATTGCTGTGATATATTAGCAACTAGTACATCTGATAAAGTGATGGAAATTGGGATAAGAGAATGCAAAGAAGATGAGCTTATTTACATGCACAAGTAGAAATTTTGTGTGAATTTCAAAGAAAGTTTTGAGCAGGAAAATTCTTTTTCTTTTTTTCTTTTTTAGCTTGTGACAAAATAAATAGGAAATTCAGAGTCAGATAAATAAATAGGAAAGTCATAGTTTTAGAATATGTATTAATTATTACTTAGTTTAGATATATACTTTTACTAAAGTAATTTAGAGAGCTATTAGGACTTTTCTTGATGAACATGAGTTAATCAAGAAAAATCTCAAATTTGACTGGAAGTCAATTTTTTTTTTTTTTTTTTTTGTAATTAGCTCAAATATTTTTTAATATGTTATAACATGTTATTTGCTTTATTAATTCATATTAGTATGTTCGTGATGCTTATTGCTCTCTCCGTCTCCTTTTAGTTGTCATGCTATTTTTTTCAAAGCTAAATCAGATTAAACTAATTTGATATTTCAAAAATAAAAATTTAGATATTAAAAAATTATATAAAAATTATTATTAATTGTAATTTTTTTTATATCAATATAATGATAAAATACATTAAGTTAAATTTCATATAACTTAATTTTAAAAATGAAAACAACAATCACTTGTAATAATCTTTTAAGTGCCTTTTGGTTTCTTCCAATATTGAGTGTTGTAGCAATTTTTTCTTGAATAAGTGATCAATTTGGTTTCAAACTCTAAAAATGTGTGTACCATATGAATTTTTATTATATCTTATTAAATTCTTTATTTTCTCTTTAATTTTAATGTGGATTGTTGACTTACAATATCATATCATACGCACTTCATATTCAAAATTTATCGATATAAATCTTGTCAGTCTTGTTCATACATCCTTATCGACCTGTCTTCCATCATCATCGTTTCTTTATGCATAAATTGATTAGCATATAGAAACTTTATCACTCTGTTCGTCCTATTTTATGTGACACTCTTTTCTATTAGTCCGTTCCAAAAGAATGTTTTCTTACTCTAATTGAAAACCCTTTACCTTTAAAATTTCTTTTGTATCCTTAATGAATTAATGAAATGATTCTCAACCACACAAATATCTAAGAATGATTGTAGATCACAAGTTTTAAAAATTTTCTTTTTTTTCCTAAAATTTCATAGCAAGTCAGAAAATACCACGTAAAAAGAATCAGAGAGAGTATTATATATGCTCATGTACTATGTGGGAATTTCTAGACCCTACCTAGGACCTTGATGTTGGGCAACCTAATTAGCTAATGTGGCCATTATCAATTAGCACTAATTTTTAAGTGCCAAAATTTCTTGAAATAATTGTACTAGTCAACTTTCACATCTTATTTATTGACTAAAACTCACCACTTGGCCTCAAGTCATCATTCAATCTTTCATTAAAAAAAGTTGTTGAAAGTAGAATAATGGAAGGAAACCTAGTTGGGACACCTAATCACTTTTTTTTTTTCTAATGATTCCTAGTACTAAAGTAATTTAATAATACGTGGATATGTAACAGAGTTTTTAAGGTAAAAAATTGTTAAAATATGTCATACTTTAATTTATCTTGGGCGAAAATCGCGGATCTAAAAGGTTGATGTAGGAAAAATTTAGTATTTAAATTATCTCAGGCATCGTTGAATGGTACTGAGCGTATTGAAACTCCTAGTGAATTTGCTATGGACGAATATGTAATATTTTTTAAAATTTATGCACTCAACAATGAAAATAATATATCTGACTATTAAGTATTATAAAAATGTCTATAGAAATAAAGTGTATGAAAGTCTTATCATTACATTGTGGAGGTAGAAATATTATTTCTGAAAGATTTTTGAATCAAGTGTTGTAATTTTAGACATACAAAAGAAGAAAACATAACAACTAACAAGAGACGATACGAATAATAGAATCATATAGTAGCAGAAAAATAAATATTAAAATTAAAATTACAAAAATACGACTAATACAGCTATAAATATCAACAAGTTTGAACCCTTACCCTCATTTTGTGCTAGTTTTAAATTTTTACCTTTTTAGATAAGTTATTTTTTCTATGGTGCATAAGATTTTTATTTTTACATCATAATAACACACAAGTTATATCTTGTGCTCTTAAAAAATTATATTTCACTAAGCATAAGTTCTGTTTTCTAAGGAAAAAAATTAAATACCAACTTATTTAAAGGGAAAATCGTACCATTACTTTTTAATGATTTACTTATTTATTAACTCATTTTTTTTATATGTCAAGTAGTCCCTTTAATAGTTGAATTGATATATAACTCAAATTGATCCACCTAAACAAATATTTTTAAAATTATAATTTTATTAATTTGATATGTCAAATGTAGTTATAATTAAAAAAAAATTATCAGAGACTTAAAAAAATATTATATATTTGAAACAATTCAGAACATTATATACTCAGACGATTTGAATTACTACTCATTTTAGTACATTTTCACTTAGTTTATTTTAGTCCAAATAACTTTTAGACAAATTATTAATTTGCTTAGTTATTTAGAGCAAATTTCATAAATGACAAATATAAAATTTAATTATGCTCTATAGCTATAGTTTGGGAAATTACATTTCGTAGCTATAGTTATAGCAGTATTTGTATAATTCGCACAATATTTGTATATATTTATATAATTCATTATACAATTCGTATTTTTTGTATAACATTTGTATATTTCGCTATACAATTTATGCACAACATATGTATAATTCGCTATACAATTCACATTTTTGTGTATTTCAGTATACAATTTGTTTCGCTCATAGCTTTTATTTGTATAATCACATACAAAGTTTGTATAAGTTGTGCGAATTATACAAAACTCAAATTGTAATTGCAGTTAAATGTTTGCCGCGAGCATAATTAATTCAAACTATACCTATGTTAGCTAATTAACTACTCCCTATGTACCATTTTATGTGACATCTTTTCTTTTTTGGTCCGTTCCAAAAAGAATGTTACCTTACTCTAATTAGAAACAATTTACCTTTAAAGTCTTCCACACAAATATCTAAGAATGATTTTAGACCACAAATTTAAAAGTCTTCTTTTTTTTCTTAAACACCATGTCAACTCAAATGGTTCCACCAATGGGACGGAGGAAGTAGTATATATCTACTTATGAGCGTAATTTTTCCTATTTATTAATGCCAATAATTTTTACCCATAAAATTCGGCCCAAATAAGCCTAAACTAATCAAAAGCTGATAGCCTTTTGTTTCTTAAATTATATTTTGTGTTTGCAGTTGCCAATTGTTCAAACCAGATACTTGAGGTCTCCACAGCCTTATAGTCAATTGGGCCAATTAGGCCTAGAAAGTAAACTGGTCTAATTAATATGGGCTACTTATTTGGACAAGTTACGTGTGTACCCATTTGATACTAAATTAAGATATTGTTTAGCTCTACTAATTTTAATTATGAATAATAGTTAGTGGAGTAAATATTGACACCCAAGTTTTACCCTTCACAGTGTCAAATTAGTCATCAAGCTTTATTTTTATTTTAATGATTTTAAATAATTATTTTTTTAAAAAAAATTAAAATTATTATTAACTACAGAGCGTGGGGGCCACGCGCCCCCAATTCTTTTTCTCTCTCTTTTTTCTGCACGCCCCCTTCTCCCTCATTTTTCTCCTTTCCCATTCCAAAACCAAAAAGCCCCAAAACCAGAAAACCAACGACCCTTCTTCTTCCCCATTCAATCCCATTCCCTTTCCCAGACCTTGTCCCTTCCCCATGCCTTTCATCTTCTTCCTTCTTCTCCACTTTCCCAAAACTCTTTTCCCCTTCCCCGCGAGCTTTTACCCTTCCCCAACGGTCACTTTCTCCATTACACTCTCCTCCACGCATGCGCCGCACCCCCAACGATAAAAGGGGGGGCAGCAGTCATCTTGAGGGGGACCAGAGGAGTTAATCGAAGAAAACCCCTAAAAATCTTGAGCCGAAAAAAGCCAGAGAAACCTCGAAAAAATTTAGCAATAAGGGCGGCAAAGGAAATCAAAAGAGCGACAATTCTCAGCCCGGGAAAACCCTAGAGAAAACCTAGCGAAAACTCGATTGATTTTCGCAACCGTAAAACAGAACAAGAATAGGGAAAACCTGGAAAAACTACTCAATTTGGGGCATTTTTGGTTTCGAAAACTTCACACCGATCCCTAGAAACTTGTTGGAATTCTTGGTCGAAGCAGAGAAATCCGACTCTTCGGTGGTGTCGAAACTTCGTCAAGCTCGTCGTTCCAGTTCGCTGCCCCGAAAACGGTAATACTCCAATCTCACTTTTCGTTTCTGAGTCTCATATGCTATGTTCGAACATGAGTCTTGAAACTATATCAAGGTCGTCATGTTCGCATTTTGTTCGCCTTGGCTAAAAATGCCCTGTTATGATGAAAGATGATACTATGGCTTACCGTGAACTGATTAACACTGTTTACCTCTCCTTTATAAACACAATTCGTTAACGAGTTTATTTACATTTGGTTGTTATCATGGGTCTCTCAAACTTCGAATCTCGAATTAATGACTGTTGTACGAATTCATGTTAAATTCCAGTTTTACTTGCTTTTGAAATTCTCTAGTCGGTCTGTGTTTGTCCTCGTTATCTCTAAAGTTTGCTAAAAAATGCACAAAGTATAGTTGCGTCTCTGTTCGTACTCTTCTGTTGCAGAATTGTTTGCTGTATGGGCCAAGATGATTTTAGTTTTAGGGATCAGTGTTGTCCCTGTTTGTTTGTTTTAACTCGCTAGTTTTGCACTCTCACTAAGATTTGATATGACTTTCTCACCCTTTATCTTCCTTCACTTACCTGTAAACAATATATCCTCATCTTAAGATAGAAACATAGTAAATAAATGTATTTTCCTGGGTTTCAGCTTGTTGAAATGTTTATGTTATAGTTGTCAAGGTTTTCTTTCGCAATCTCCATAAAGTCTGTTAAGTATTCTAATTTCCTAGGTTCTCGATTTTCTTTTGACTATTAGCATGGATACATGCTCTTTTATGTTGAAGTTGTATTAGAAATGAAGAAAGCATGTTCTGTCCTTTCCCTCCCTGCGTATTGATAGGATTGAGACTAGCATGAAAATGCTCTTGGCTCCTCAAATTTATACTGTGAAGTTCACGTTTTAACTTATTAGTTTGTTAGATGACAGTTATGGTTCCTTGAAAGGCTCTCTGCTTATCTTTCGTAAATGTAGTGAGGTTGTCTACCTTTGTTTTCTGCAGGATTTGCCTAGAATCTGAATTCTCTAGTCATATTCGCTTTTCATGAACTGTTTTATTAACCATTGAATCTAGCTGTAATTGCTATGTGGCTGCTTGAATAATATTAAGACCGCTGGTTTATATGTATGCTCCAAATTATAAGTTTCGATTCTATATTTGCTTAAATATTGCATTAACACAGATTTGTTTTCTCTGTTTGGTTTGGATGTCATCTCATCTGTCATATTCAAATTATATTGGTTTAGTTTATATTGTTTT
>JAPFFP010000012.1:561139-613030 GCA_026153255.1 Solanum medicagineum | reverse complement strand
TGCATAACAATTTCACAATTAAAACAAGGAGGACCACACTTGAATTTAAACAAAATTGAAATTTGAGTGATCAATCAGATAAGCATCACTTAAGTAACATCACAGCAACTTTGATTTGAATTAACGTTAAAATCTATACCGAAATGACAACAACCAACCATCCAGTGGAGCCAGTTACACTTTAAATGCTGATTACCAGCATCTAAATCTTTATTCGACTCAAATAATAAATGTGGAGCAATCAACAATGAAACAAAAGTTCCAGCACAGCGATTAACAAATTCAAACGGGATATTCAACTTTCACTGAAAGCAGAGCAAAAATGAATGAGTGATATTACCTGTGTTAGGGGAAGAGCTTTTTTGGGGAAGGGAATGGCGTCAGGAAGGGTAAAAGGGTTTGGGGAGAAGGGGAAATGGGGAAATGGGGAAGAAGAAGGTTGGGAAAGGGAATCGCAGGGATTAGGATTTTTTTCGTTTGGGGAAAGATGAATAATGAAGAAGAAGAAGATGGAGTGGGGGAAAATGAAGGATTGGGGGCGCTTGAGGTGCACACGCCTGCCTTAATTAATTAATTAAATTTTTTTTTAATTGTTAAAAAAATCGTTGATAACAAAAATAGAACTCAATAATTAAATTATGTTGTGGAGGATAAAAATTGCGTGTCAACAGTTATGACTAATCAAATTTAATCAGGGGCCCAAGCTCCTCATGCTCCTACTCCATCATCTAGGGTAAGAGATTTCATGATGATGAACCTATCGGAGTTTCATGGGTCTAGAGTGGATGAGGACCCTTAAGAATTCATTGATGAGGTGTGCAAAGTGTTTTCTATTATGGGGGTGAGATTGGAGGAGAATGCAGAGTTGGAAGCTTACCAACTCAAAGGGGTGGCCCAAATATAGTTTACTCAATGGAAGGAGGAGAAGGGGAACAACAATGTGATCCTTTGGGAGGAGTTTAAGGCGACATTTCTCTACCGGTTCTTCACTCTTGAGCTAAGGGAGGCCAAAATGATGGAGTTCATGAATTTGAAGCAAGGGTCTATGAGTGTGAGGGGGTATGCCCTCTAGTTCAACCAACTCTCTAAATATTGTCCACAAATGGTGGCCGAGCCAAGGTCTAGGATGAACAAGTTTGTGATAGGTGTGTCTAACTTGGTAAATGAAGAATGTCGTGCCACCATGTTGATTAGTGATATGGACTTATCCCGCCTCATGATTTATGCCGAACAAATGGAGGGGGAAAAGTTGAGAAAGAGAAGGTACAATGAGGCCAATAGGGACCGTTTTGAATAAAGGTTCCAAAGTCCCAAGGGTGGCTGGTTTCATTAAGGCCAAGGGTCTTCAAATGCTCCTAATAGAAGGTTTGCTAATGAAAACCCAAGGGCCAAATGAGGTAGTGGTGTGGTGCCTAATGTTATGTTCCCAAGATATGGTAGAGGCCATAACAACCCATATTTAAGGGGCACTAATGAATGCTATAGTTGTGGAGAAATGGGTCACAAGAAGATTGATTGTCCTCATAATTAAAAAAAGGGTAGAGATGGTTATCTATGAGGCCCGGGTGTAAACACGGTTCCTTTGGGAAGGGGAGGTCAATAAGGTGGTTCCCTAATACATAATCGATTCTACGGTTTTCAAGGGAGGCAAGGGGTAGATGAGGTGCCTTATTTCGTCACCGGTATGTTAAAAGTCTTTGATTTTGATGTGTATACATTGTTAGACCCGGGTGCCACTCTTTTTTTTGTTACTCCTCTTGTTGCTAACAAGTTTCATGTTAAACCCGAATTATTGTGTGAGGCATATGAAGTATCTACTCTCATTGGTGCATCTGTTGTTGCTAGAAGGTCTATAGAAGTTGTCCCGTTTTCATTTTGCATAAAATACTGCCTTGTGATTTTGTTGAGTTGGATATGGTTGATTTTGATGTCATTTTTGTGATGGATTAGTTGTATGCATATTATGCCTCTATTGATTGTAGAACTTGCAGGGTCAAATTCCAATTCCCTGATGAACCCATCCTTGAGTGGGAGAGTCATGACGTAGTAGTCAAGGGGGGTTTATTTCTTGCATTAAAGTCCAAAAGTTGATTTCTAAGGGGTATCTCTATCATCTTCTGAGTGTTAGGGATGTTGAGTCCAAAGTCCTTCATATAGAGTCGGTTCCGGTGGTTAATCTATTCCTTGTTGTCTTTCCTAATGAGCTTCCCGGTGTTCCTGCCGAAAGGGAAATAGATTTTGGCATAGATCTCCTTCCTGATACTCAACCCATTTCTATTACTCTTTACTGTATGGCCTCGGCGAAGTTGAAGGAGTTGAAAGAGTAATTGAGGGATTTGTTGGAGAAGGGTTTTACTAGACCTAGCCAATCATCTTGGGGTGCACTGGTGTTATTTGTGAAGAATAGAGATGGTTCTCTTAGAATGTGCATTGATTACCGGCAACTTAATAAAGTCACCATCAAGAACAGTACCCTCTACCAAGGATTGATGATCTTTTTGACCAACTTCAAGGGGCTAGTCACTTCTCTAAGATTGATCTTCGGTTCGGGTATAACCAGGTGAAGGTGAGGGAGTATGACATTACAAGATGACCTTTCAGACTAGGTATAGGCACTATGAGTTTGTGGTTATGTCTTTTGGGTTGACCAATGCACCAACTATCTTCATGGATCTTATGAATAGGGTCTTTAAGCCCTACCTTGATTTGTTTGTGGTGGTATTTATTGATGATAACTTCATCTATTCCCATAGTGAAGAGGAGCGTGTGAGTCACTTGAGGGTGGTGTTACAAATCTTGAAGGAGGAGAAGTTGTATGCCAAATATGAGAAATGTGAGTTTTGGTTGAAAAAAGGTTGCCTTTCTAGGTCATGTGCTGTCAGGTGATGGTATAAAGGTGGATCCTAAGAAGACAGAGGTAATTAGAAATTGGCCTAGACCTTTCACTCCATCAGACATTAGAAGTTTCTTGGGCTTAGCGGGTTACTACCGGAGGTTTATGAATGGGTTCTCTTCTATTGCTTCTCCTATGACTAAGTTGACCCATAAGAAAGCAAAATTTGTGCTGACCAATAAGTATGAAAAGAGTTTCCGAACATTGAAAGATAAGCTTATCCCCTCTCCTACTTTGTCTCTACTGAAAGGGTTGGAAGGGTTTATCATGATTGTGATGCCTCACGAATTTGTTTGGGTTGTGTTTTGATGCAAAATGGTAAGGTGATAGCTTATGCCTCTAGGCAACTTAAGGTACATGAAAAGAATTATCCTACCCATGATCTTGAGTTGGCAGCCATAGTATTTTCTTTGAAAATTGGTGTCATTATTTGTATAGGGTGCATGTTGATGTATTTACTGATCATAAGAGTCTCCGATGTGTGTTCAGCTAAAAAGATCTCAGCTCGAGACAAAAAAAGTGGTTAGAGCTACTTAAGGATTATGATATAAGTGTGCATTATCACTCCGGTAATGCTAATGTTGTGGCTGATGCTTTCAGTAGGGTGTCTATGGGTAACCTAGTCTACCGTAGTCGATAATCATACTCAACTATAGTCTTAGGGGCCTATACTCGGGACCAAATAGAAATCGATGGATGATGGCCTAGAATATATCAACTGGAACTCCTTTCACCATCGTCTGTGTAATATGGGGCTGCTGAAGGTATCTCTTCCCCTTTGGGGTAGAATCCATGATAGTGGCAACATAGGATGCGTAGAACTCTCGATCAAGCACGGGAAAGTACTTCCCTGACGGGCTGCCAACCACTCTAGATAATATCGGGCCATGGTGTCCTAGAGTGTAGGAGCACTATCAAGACTTGATGTCATGATCCTCAGCTCTTCAAATATAGTTTGGGCCTGTTGACCCTTCTCATCATGCAGGATGTCCTATCGACATATACCCTGCATGCGTCGGACACACCAACAACTCCTCAATACATCTACCGGGGTCAGAGGTACTGGAGGTGCTAGGGAGGACTCAAACCTGGACTTGTCTCTTTACTCAGAGCCCTCTTCATCATCTGTATCTGCTTGAGCCCCCTTTTCGAAATCTAATATCTGTACAGAGCTTCTCTGCTTGATATCTCCCTTATCACACTAGGGAGGCTAGACCACTATCGCCTGAGCCTACAGTGGAACTGTCTATCTATTTGCCGCTCATGGATATCGTTGCTCAACGCGCACATCTGGCTAGACACCAAGCTCTTCCAGCGGCCCTACTAGCCTCAAAATCGGCCAAGGTATCTAAAGGCACGTCTTGTAATCAGGTCTGCAGGGCCCAAATCTTACTCTTCTTTGGTCTAGGAGCCATCGTACCTGAACTCAACACAATTAACAACACATGTAATTCCTATGAGTACAGGAAAGAAAATAAAAAAGTTACAGAAATAAGTGATGACGGGACCTACGAAGGCTTACCTACGGGCTGTAGAAGGCCTTCGTAGGTGGCAAGGTACAATAATTCTAATTACTGGAAATACACTTACGAAACTATGTATGACTCGTAGAAAAGAATATTAGTTGTTGACTGAGTCATAGGTATAATTTCAGAATCCATATTTGCAAGCAAAGAAACCAACAAAACCAAATTACGAGCCAAAGTCTAAACTATAGTTCGTAAGTGGTTTCATTTGATGAGATCCATGAAAACCCTAAGTTGCTAATCTCAACCTACGAGGAGCAAGTGCGAACTGTGGATTAATCCATGGGACA
This sequence comes from Solanum medicagineum, assembly GCA_026153255.1. Lineage (NCBI taxonomy): Eukaryota > Viridiplantae > Streptophyta > Magnoliopsida > Solanales > Solanaceae > Solanum > Solanum medicagineum. The sequence continues at coordinate 608,321 of JAPFFP010000012.1, read as the reverse complement.
TAGAAGACCTCCGTACAGAAAAAAGAACAACAGCATGGGTTTCCGAAGGCCACAACAATGGTTCCATTAATCCAAATCAAACCAAAATCACATCCAACAAAAAGGTATACTAATCTGAACAACATCGAAGCCACTTCATGCACTCAAATCGTCTCATAACATAATTTCACCAAGTAGCCCAACACTCAACATGTGAATCATTAATCTACCCCCTCAAGCTGTCACCTATTAAATCAACATGCACATATCATATCAACCACCACTGGACCAATAATTTTAGCATGCTATCACTTAACGCATGCAATCACATGTCAATTATAACAAGGTACTCCAGTGTAATTCAGATGACAAGTGACTTTATAATTTTAAATGACTGCACAACTTTATTACATGACCAATTTATCAATTTTGTTAGTTAGGTAGGTAATTCAGGCACCACCTTGTCAATTAGTTACAAAAGCAAACAATTCAAACTCGGATAATAAGGTATTTCATGAATTGAACAATGATACACACAAGCATTTTTATGGTTCAAGTTTCACTACATCAATCAAATGGTGCCAATCACATAATATATTCATTCACAAGTGACACCCAATTTCAAGGCATCAAATTTATGAAATTGTTCTCAACAATGTCTCAAACTAATGACAAACTTTTTCGAAAAAATAAAGTTGCAATAGAAGCACATACCAAAATAGTGATCTAAGTAGGCTGAGAAATTGCAAAAAAACCTAAAAGAACCAAAACCCAGGTGGGACGAGGTTGTTGTTGTGTGGCCGAAACAAATATTTGTGGTAGTCAGCGGAGGTCGAATATTGGGGTTGGGGGGAGAAGAAATAGGCTAGGGTATTTTGGGAAAATATTGGGAAAGTGGGGGGCAATTGTATTTGCCCCCCCCCCCTTTTTATTCCATGAGTTGGGTCTTGTTTAAGTGGGGTTCAAATACCACAAACCCCGATTATGGTCTATAAGAGAATCTACGGCTCGTAAGCCATAGTCTCATGGTTTCAGGAACCTTAGGTTTTATATATTAGTCTTACGGATCGACCTACTAGGCATATATAGACATACAACCCATATATGATCATAAGTGACCACAACACTTAGAAAGTTTTAGAAGTCTTACCTGTGGTCTACGAGCCCCATTCGCCATCAAATTGGCTCGTGGATTAGAGTGCACTAAATTATCACTTAGTGAAGGTGATTCTATGAGTCAGTGTATGGGTCGTGGAATGAACCACGACTCATAGAATCGGCTTCTCTCACTTTTCAACACTAGTTTGCTGACTTAACCCTGTTCCTGCATAATCTTCATAGAACAAACTGTTACCCTGTAATCAACTAGTCCTTGAGTACAACATTACAACCAAAAACTAGAAGATTAACTACCTATAAGTCCAAAAAGCAAAAATTAAAACAAACACATAAAATTATAGAAAATTTCTAGTGTTGCCTCCTAAGTAGCACCTGATTTGTATCGCGAAATGACTTAGAAAACTTGGTTACTCATACTTCACCAAGTACCCAATGTTCTATCTTTAGATCATCAGATCTCTTCAAATACTAACAAATATTGAAGAAGACTTCTCTATCATTCAATTTTCACTTGAATTGGCCTGCTTTCATGTCTACTAGTGCTTGCCTAGTGGCTAGGAAGGACCTTCTCAAGATGATTAGGGCTTTGAAGTCAACCTCGCAATCTAAAATCATGAAGTTTGTAGGGAATATGAACTTTTCCACTTTGATGAGAATGTCAGACAATATCCCCACAAGCTTCTTCATTGTCTTATCAGCCATCAACAACCGTATGTATATTGGAGTAGGGGCTTCCAAGCCTAACTTCTTGAATATTGCAAGAGGCATTAAATTGATGTTGGTGCCTAGAACACACAACACCGTTGCAAGTTCCACATTCGATGGTGCAGGATATGGTGAATACTTTGAGATCTCTTGCTTCTATACCAAGGACCTTATTGTAATAGCACTACAATGCTGAGGCTCCTATGAGAGCTCTTGGCTTATACCTCTTCTTCATCACTAGGTCCTTTATGAACTTTGCGTACCCAGGCATTTTCTCCAATACCTCAATGAGAGGAATATTGATCATAAGCTGCTTTAACATTGAGATGAAGTGCTAAAACTTACCTTCCTTCTCTTTCTTTTTGATTCTCTGAGGGAAAAAAGGTGGAGGTCTAGGTATGAGTTTCAATTTCTTCAGCATCTTACCTTATCGCTCACATCATCCTTGGCATTAGCATCCTCGGTCTCTTCATCTTTGCTATCTACCATCTTCACGAACCTCATCATTATCAACAGGCATCAGTGGGTCAATATTCTGTTTGCCACCATATATCTTCACGGCCATGCACTGCACATCATTCTTTGTATCTGCATTGTGTTTCTTGGCAATGTACCTTCTAACGCTGCTTTAATTGTGTAAACATACCAAACTGTTGCTCTAACTACTTGATAACAATAGAATGAAATTTGATCTTCTAATCCATGCTTGAGATGTTAGATTGCATCCTCTTCAAGGTCTCATCCTGAGCGTCAGCCTTCTTCAACAGTCTGTCGAATATCTTCTCAATCCTCAACTTACCAGCCCCAGAATCATGATTGTGTGGCAGTACATACAGACTATTCCTGTAACTATATCTGTATCCCTAATTACCATATCTGTCCTGGCCCCTGTTCCTATCATAGTAGCCATCTCGATTGTTATTTCTGAAAGCACCATCCTTATTGAAGCTCCCACCTTGATTCCCTGACCTTGGCGCCAATAGTACTAATTGGAACCTTGGCGGTTGGTTGAAAATCCCTTATTTGATCAATGACAAACAAGTGTCCTCCTCATAGTAGCGGTCCTCATATATGGGTGCTCGTGGAGGCTAATGGTTGACTTCTCAAACACTTCGTAAATCTCTCCCACTTGGTACTGATCGAATCACTAGGTAACTGCTCAAAGTTGTTAATCTAGTCCTTCAACTTCAGCTTCTTTTACCTCGAAAAGAACCTCTCCAAGAAGGCAATCTGCATCTCAGGCGTGGTGGTGATTGAACTTTATGGAAGTTCTAATAATCATAGTGTCGCTTCACTTGTGAGAGACAATGGGAAGATACGGAGCCCAACAACATCCATGGACAGATTTTGGTTTCCATCATACTCTTGCAGACAAAGACGACATTGTATAGATAGATATGCAGATCTTCTAATGGTAAGCCCGCAAAACAACAAATTTTGTAATAATCCACTCGAAACAACAAATTTTATGTCATATACTAAAGGAGGTAACACAATAGCTCCAATGACATCCACCGCCATAGGATCAATCTTGGATTAGTTCCATGTGTTAGTAGCAGCTTGAAGATTCTGTAGTGGTGTATTCGTTTCCTCTAGTGGTAGTGGTGGGTTGTTATTATTTAGATTAAGTGCTGCATTTATGGCATTATTTTCAGTGTTGTTCGTGTTGTCTTAGGCCATTCTTTTTAGTGTTCTCTGGATCTCAGGGTCAAAGAGAGTCAAGGGTTACCTCGACTACGAGCGCTGGGCATATGCTACACTTGTATGTTGAAATGAAACAAAAATAGCAAGAAACATAAAATAGGGAAAATAACGATTAGTTCATAAAATTAGCCAAATTAAGCCAGTGTAAAAACCATATTCCCCATCAACAACGATAGAATTTTGATGTTGCCCAAACTATACCTCCCTTTGAAGGTATATGCAGTCGTTGTCAAAATATATAACCTAATCAAGGTTAGGGTAGAACCCATAGGGAGTATGGTCTAGACCTAGACCAATTCTGTGCAACTTGGATAAATTAACCCACTTATCTCCCAAAAAGGAGGGCTTTGCAAATGCAGTGAGTAAACCTAAACTAGAAGCAAACTTTGTGAATTTAGTGAGAGAAGCAACTAGGACATTGTGTTTCTCATGAATTCCTAACTCAGTATAGCCGGATAGTCATAATGTTTTCTAGTGTGTAGCATGCAAAACTGCTAAATTATGTTTACCAAACCCTTTGATCCAGGCAAGAGGCAAATTTCACTACATGATTTGATCTATCCCCGTCGTGTGACATTACTGACCTTACATTTTGTTCCAATACAACTACCCCTTGATCCAGTTAGGTGGATTAAAGGAGAGGGAACACATTGGATCCTGTTAAATATTCCGTTGTCCCATTCATTACCCCCTTGACCCAGTAAGTAAGAATTAGTTGGGTTCTAACGTTGGCCACCATTAAAAAGTTTGCTAAATGTAGGAATTAATTAATACATGTATGCATACTTTCCAAGAATTATGGATTACTCAGTTTACTTTATTAGTTCTTCATGGTTCCTACAACCCTAATTGTGGATTCAGCTATGCATGATCATTATAAATGAGAGAATTATATTATGGAATGGCATAATTAAACTCTTACAATGGTGAATTGTAGAACAAGAAATCGAAATTCTCCGGAAGAAATCACAATGTAAAAATCATAAAATATAATTTCTCAAGTCTTTCTACATGTTCCTAGATGTTTTTAACCTTCTCTATCTTATTGCTTAAGAAGAGAACATCTAAAAAACCTATTTATAATAAGTAAACTACAAATCCAAAATGAAATAAGGAAAATGGATTCAGCAACTCATACGGACAAGGCTACGGGCCTTAAGTGAACTCACCACCCATATCTGGGCTTCGTAATTTACACTTTCCAAAAGCAGTCATTAACCTACAAGACCTTCTTACTGCCTGTCTTCTGCTTACGGCCCGTAAAGTGTGTCATCTGCTAACTTTTCTGAAAACTTTGATCATACATGCATGACCTTAGCTATGACCCATCATCAAACTTACAATTCATGAGTGACTTCGTCTGACAACACTTCAACATTCAACATGTTTTTTGATCTTCAACCTACGAACTCACATACAGGCCATGAAGAAATCTACAACTCATCTGATAACTCATACTTTTCAACATTTGAAAATCATCCTTTCCATGACTTCGACCCATGACACATCCTACGACTCATGGAATAAACTACGGCCCGTAGAGTGCTCCATAAATCAGCAAAAATGTGAAATCTACAGATATTTGCCCAAAATTATCTTGAATCTTGTAATCCGACAAAACCAACATAAAACACATCAAACCTACTAACATCGCTTTGAGAACACACAAAATTCCAAGTTTCAAGTATAAAAAATGTTATATTTTAGCAGCACATCAATGACCTGAATACACATGTCATCAAATCCATAATGGTTGTAGGAGCTTAGTCATCCCAAAAGACATAACAAGGAACTCATAATGGCCATAACGGGTCTAAAAGGAAGTCGTAGGAATATTTTTTACCTAATCCTCAGTCGATGATAACACAACCTCAAATCAATATTAGAAAATACTTCAGCTCCCTGTAACTAATCAAAAAAATCATCAATATGCAGCAAAGGGTAATAGTTCTTCATCGTCACCTTATTCAGCTATCCGTAATCAATACACATTTATAGAGTCCTGTCCTTCTTCTTAATGAAAACAACAAGAGCATCCTAGGGAAAAACACTTGCTTGAATAAAGCCTTGATCTAGAAGACCCTATAGTTGAACACCGAGCTCTTTAAGCTCGACAGGGGCCATTCAGTATAGAGGAATAGTGATGGGCTTAGTGCCTAACTCCAAAAATATGGCAAAATCAACATCCTTCTCTGGACGTAACCCAGGCAAATCAACAGGATACACAGCTGCGTACTCACAAACTATCGAGATTGAGACAACGGAAGGAGCCTTGACCGAAACATCAGGAAGATGGGCCAAATAAGCTAAACAACTAGTAGAAATCAACCTCTGAATTTGAACATATGAGATAATACCAATTGGGGCATGACTAATGGAGCCCTATCATATCATCGGAGGTATACTAGGCATAGCCAAGGTAACTATCTTGGCATAACAATCCAGAACTACGTGATGAGGTGCCAACCAATCCTTTCCCAGAATAATATCAAAATCTAGCTATCCAGTAACAACAAGGTTGCCTAGGTGTCCTGCACCTAAATAGTGACTATAAATGATCTACATACTTGATCAACTATTCTAGAATCTCCTATAAAAGTTGAAATATGAAGTGGTACTGACATAGGCTTGGGGTTCACCCCCAAATGGGAAGCAAAATAGATAAAGTCATAGAAATATGTATACCTGGGATCAAATAATGTTGAGGCTAGATTCTAGCATAAAATAATCATATCTGTGCTGATTTCATCTAATGCCTCGGCCTATGTCAAGTTGGAGCTGCATAGAACTAACCCTGAAACCCTTCCCCTCTGGTACAGCTTCTACTACTAGGTCTGTCATATCCAAGAATCATGTTGATTATCCTTGGACCTACGTTGGTCATCTCCGAAGTCTTGCTGGTCACTCATATGGCTTTGATCTTGATCTCTGCCTCTAATAATTGGGGTCGGCCTGATGAGCCTGCACAAGAAGATGAGTATCTCACTTTTTGCCTAAGAGAATCTCAAGAGTAGTGATCCAAAGCCCCACAATCATAACAACCTGAAAAAGCTCGGTCAAGCGATCATTGTGGCTTGTAGTACTTGTATCATAATCTATGGATCCCTAACTTGATGGCTAGAAGGATTAGATAATTTCTCTGACATCACTCTAACTCGGCCCCTCGGCTCTACTTGGTAGGAAAGGGGACTCGCTCATCCTAGGAGTATCCTAGGACTAGCGACTGCTCTTTGAAGTCCGTAATGAAGCCTAGTACGAGCTGCTAGACTGGATTTGCGATGATCTCGACTAAGTACTATTAAACTATCTCCTCAACTTGGATTGTGCCCCGTTGTAGCTTTCCTCATATCGAGACCACTTGGATCTGCCCCCACAGGACTCACCACATAACTACTCAATTGTATGGGCGTGATAAATAATGTCCAAAAAAAGATTAGCCCATTGTAACTAGCGACTAGGTCACTATCTTTAACTGAGTCCTCAGACCTCTGACAAAACACCTGATCTGCTCCTCCTTAGTCGGTAGTATAACAGTAGCATATTGGGACAACCCATAGAATTTAGTCTCCTATTCAGTCCCTGCTCCAATCTAGAAATCTATCCACAGAGCCTATCTCTGAGAACCTTGGGATAAATCTGTCCAAGAATGCCTCAGAAAACTCTATCCCTGATACTAGCAGTGACCCAGCTAGCCTGGTGTCCAAATATGCATACCACTACTATCAGGCAACTTTATCTAGCTGATATGCTATGAAATATGCCCTTTGGACTACAACAATAACAAAGTTTATAGCCTCTTTGGATATATCATGAAAAATTAATTGGCATCCTCTCCCACTTATCTTAAAACCTCAGAGGGCCTACTATGAGAAAATAACCTATCATTCGTCGATCCTGATACTATCTAGCACCCTCTACGACATCTGGATGAACAATAGGGGTTGTATGATCTGTTAAAACGGTAACTGAAGGGTACACTAACAGGGTTGGAGCTAGCATTAGTGCTTATCATATGACCCTACGAATTACAAGTGATTGGGTGATAGCCGTTTGAACTGTAGATGTCATAATAAAGGTGGTTGTGGGCGTTGCTGTTGCGGGAGAATGAGGGCATCCGGGCGCTCCTCAATGGGATCTAGAGAATGGGTCCCAATTCAGGGCTTGTGGTGTCGCCCTAACTCAACCTAAAGGTTGACCTCTGCAAGTCATAACTTCAAGAGAATGAGCCAAGTAAGATTTCAGGAGACTGACAACACAAGAGAATGAGCCAAGTAAGATTTCAAGAGACCGACAACACTATTGCACAAAGGATACAATCATAGAAAAGTGACTGACAACACAAATGAACAAAAGATACAAATTTCCTAACACATCATGTAGCCTCCCAAAGATAAGTCATGGACATGTCTGCATCCATCTATAAGATCTACTGGAAGGTAGCTCTATACAAGTTAGACCAACGAACCTATGGATCTGATACCGAATAGTCATGAACCGACTTTACAAATCATAATGGCGCGTACCTAACCCCTGGATAGGCAAGCTTGACCCTGATCCACAATAGTTAGTAAAGAGTGTGAGGGGGGAAAAGGGAACTCAATAGTTATCATACAAGTTAATCAGAAAGCAACAGAACTAATACTAGATATATACATACATAAGAACTACAAAACACCCTACCAGGACTTGGAAGTCACCCGTACAAAACAACTATAGACACGATACATCATAATGCATCCTTATATACACATACTTGCCAAAAATATTTACATGGCAAGTCTTGAATAACAAAAGACATCCACTAATGCAAATGGAGACTTAGAGGATCCAAGGACATTCAATGCTCACCACTAGTCTCCAAGTAAGAAAGGTACAATAGAGGTAGTCAATGTTGTTGGCTCGTACAAGGACCTACATCACAAAACAAAGGCAGAAAGCAGGGGTGAGTACCAGAAATATGGTACGAAGTAGGCATCATAGGCTGACTAAGTAAGAGTAGTAAACAAAACAGGGCTAAGATAGAATATAACATCCACAATGCGTAATCACAAGAGTGGAGAGTGAATATAGTATATCAATAGCATATTGGGACAACTCATAGAATTTAGCCTCATACTCTAACACTATCATCAGTGCCTGCTCTAATCTAGAAATCTATCCACAGAGCCTATCTTTGAGAATCTTGGGATAAATCAGTCCAAGACTGCCTCAGAAAACTCAATCCCTGATACTAGCAGTGATCTATCCAGCCTGGTGTCCAAGTATGCATACCACCACTGTCAGGCAGCTCTATCTAGCTGATATGCTATGAAATCTACCCTTTGGACTATAACAATCATAAAGTTTATAGCCTCTCTTTATATATCATCAACAATTCATTGGCATCCTCTTCCACTTCTCTTAAAACCTCAGAGGGCCTACTATGAGAAAATAGCCTATCATTCGCTGATCCTAAAACTATCTAGCACCCTCTACGACATCTGGTTGAACTATAATGGTTGTATTATCTGTTAAAATGGTAACTGGTGGGTACACTAACAGGGTTAGAGCTAACATTAGTGCTTATCGTATGACCCTAAGGATTACAAGTAATTGGGTGATAGCCGTCAGAACTGCAGATGTGATAACAAGGGTGGTTGTGGGCGTTGCTATTGCGGGGGAATGAGGGCATCCGGACGCTTCTCAATGGTCTCTAGAGAAGGGTCCCAATTCAGCGCTAGTGGTGTTGCCCCGCCTCAACCTAAAGGTCGACCTCTGCGAGTCATAACTGCAAGAGAATGATCTATGTAAGATTTTAGGAGACTAACAACACAATTGCACAAAGGATACAATCACAGAAAGGAGACTAACAACGCAAATGCACAAAAGATATAATCACAAAAAGATTTCCTAACACATCATGTAGCCTCCCAAATATAAGTCATGAACATGTCTAAATCCATCTATAGGATCTACTAGAAGGTAGCTTTATACAAGTGAGACCAACGAACCTAGGGATCTGATACCAAATTGTTATGACCTGACTTTACAAATCATAATGGCGCCTACCTTAACCCTGGATAGGCAAGCTTGACGCTGACCCAAAATAGTTAGTAATGGGTGTGAGGGGGGAAAATGGAACTCAATAATTATCATACAAGTTAATCAGAAAGCAACAAAACTAATACTAGATATATACATACATAATAACTACAAATAACCCCCTACCAAGACTTGGAAGTCACCCGTACAAAACTACTATAGACACGATACATCATATTGAATCATAGTGCACCCTTATATACATATACTAGCCAAAAATATAAACAAGTCAAGTCTTGAATAACAAAAGACAATCACTCATACAAATGGAGACTGAGAGGATCCAAGGACGTTCAATGTTCACCACTAGTCTCCAAGTAAGAAAGGTACAACAGAAGTAGTCAATGTCTTTGGCTCGTACAAGGACCTACATCACAAAACAACTACAGAATGTAGGGGATGAGTACCAAAAATATGGCACCAAGTAGGCATCATAGGCTGACTAAGTAAGAGTAGTAAACAAAACAAGGCTAAGATAGAATATAACATCCACAATGCCTAATCACAACAGCGGAGAGTCAATGCCAATGATGGTGGAAATACTCAAAACTGCTTGATGGCCATATATGTATATGGTTTTAAGGCCCTACTATCTAATCCTATATGACAGTGGAACCATAAGCCCTGAAAGTAAACCCAATCTCAATAGAATACCCTAATTGAACTTTAACTAAAATTGTATTCTCCGATCTAGCCTCTTACTCTAATTAACACATGATCTTTAATCCAGGTCATTCCCTGGCCTCTACCAGGATAAGGTCAAATATGGCCAATGATCTGTTAAGCCCTTATGCCTCGGGCTAGTCGAAAGATTCCCTCCATCAATATTGCCTTTAATGGTATAGCCTCTACTATAGCAGTATAGCCTCCACTATAATGATATTGCCTCTACTATATAGCTTATAACTACGTATACATAATGTAATTGATCCTCATTTATACGATTCTTAGAAGGAGGATGTGCCCAATTATGGGAAATGCTCGGGCCTTTAATTGTATAAAGTTTTACTCTGAGCACCAGCGTGACATCGTCAGTCACCCCAATATCTGAGCAAAATCTAATATACTACGGGAACATCCTAAGAAGGCCAGCCAATGGAAAGAATAATCAGGTTCCTAGATCTTTATAGCCTATCAGAGGCCCAACTCTACCAACCCTGATTTGCTAGTCCGATATACAAGGATCTACCTTCTCAAGTCACACTGGATCAACGCAGATCTAGAGCATCACTAGCTTAACCTAGATTAAGGCCCATCAATCATTAGACAATCAAAAGTATGGTAGTTGAGTAGAAATTTTGTAAACAATCAGTATACTAGTACCAAAAGAATCCTCAATAGGTCAAATAACCATTTATCAATCCCAAATAAGCATAGATACAACAAGAATCAGTATACTAGCCACAAGTGTTCTTGAGATGCTAAACAAATACTCAAAAGTCACAATACTATCAGTATAAACATACTTAACATGTATGGCCTCTAACCCATCCCCCTTCCCACTATTCATTCAACCCAAATAGGATTTACACATCTCAAAATGATGCCAAGCTAGAAGAAATAGAACCATAAAGTCAAACGGTCATTATGAAAGTAAAATCACAAAGATGGACTGAAGCCAACTCTAAGGCTAAAAAGATAGACAAGAGGGTCTACATTAGAATCGCAGAAAAACACTTGCAGAAATGGACATATACTTACCCGAGTCTATATCTCAAATTCAGGCTCAATCTGATACACATAACAATGTAAAATATCCCAATAACGAAAGATATTTCTTTAAATAAAAATCCATATAGACAGAAGGTTCAACAGATCACTTACCTAAAATACAGCTCAATTAACCAATTTTGACAATACCATACCTCAAGAAAGCACATAGAATAGACCCTCAAGAAATTATCAATGTGCAAAGTTTTTCTCTTCCTTGTTCGGAAAACTACAGTTTTGCACATTTTAGTTACCTCAACATAAACTCCGCGAATGTAGGTCTATCTAGACAAATGCAAAACATAAATTGCTCAACCTCTGCAAACATGATCTTACCCCCATGAACGCGTAGGTTTTCTATGACTTTTTATTATTCTCCAACCATTGCTGAGATTTTTGCTTCTATTCAACACATAATGGCTGAAGCCAACTTTTGATTGTTAACCTGATCTGCTTTCAAGAACCAATGGAAAGGAAAGACTTCTGAGTGTTAGATCTACACCAGATATTAGCCAACTCTTTTTTTTTCAACAGGTGTCTGAAACTCATTTAGAGCCTGATTTACACAAAAAAACTATTTAACCATACCAAATTTGGCGTTTCTAATCCAACTACACAGTTAGAATTCCCATACGAGGTCATCATGATCAAATGTGGTCCCACTTCCTAGTTTTGTATTTACTCAATTTCCATTGAAGGGCCCAAAACACACCCGGAAGCCTTGAGAACTGAATGAAAGGTTTCTCTAGATCAAATTTGACGTTCTAGAGCTAACCATGCTGTTAGAATTTTCATTCGGGCATATTTCTTAAGAATATTGACTAAAGTCAACTATCGGCCTATTTGAAGGCTAAAATGTAAAATTCATAATAAATAACATTGAAAACCTCAGTACTCTAACTGACCATGTTTCTAGCCTAATTTTGTCATTCCAGAGCTGAAAGAACTATCAAAATTCCATTTCAAGGCTTTACACAAATACTGTTAAATTCATTTTTTAACTTTAATAGGCCTCCTAACATAAAAACTGTGCAACTTTCAAAACGAGCGACTAGGTGACTTAACTATCAATGCAAGCAAGCCATAAATGACTTAGGGTCACTATAGAAATGCTCTAATCGATGCAGAGGGTGCAAAAATGCAGAAATGACTTGGAGGGTCATTACAAGGACCCAATCATGGATAGAGAATAAAGCACTCAAGTACGCCTTCCATACCAACCACATACCTCTAAAACTATAAACCCACAAGCAGGAAAGGCCAGTATATGCAATATCGATAATATATAATCACAGTCTCACTACATAATGTCTCAACCAAGCAATCTCACTATTATACAAGAACATAGCCAATCAACATATCACGCTTTGTACGGATTAACATATTCAAGATAAGTGATGAGATGATATAGAATGGAATGAAATGCCATGATACACAAGCAACACCATGCAATGTCAAATAGTTAGGATGTATGTCTATTCTACAATACACCTCCATTGATATAATCAGATCAGAACCCATGGGGACCACACATGGATCGTGCATCTATTGGAACCATTTTTCTTCATCATTTACTTTCATATCTAACTAAAACCATTTCTCTTTGGCTCTACTTTTCTTTTCTTTATTTATATAAAACCATTTTCTTCAGCTTTTCTTTTCTTTTCTTTTTCTAGTTGAAACCATTTCCCTTCAGATATTTATGATCAATGGGACATCAAGCAAAAATATGTCATCACAACACAATAATCACTTTCTAAAAGCATATGCATGATTTCCCTATAAGTCATACAATCAATAATCAAAATGTCACATCTCTCACTCAACTCAAAAAAGGCCCTATAGTGTATTTCTTGAATATCTTAAAATTCTTGGGTTATTGGATAAATATGGCTTCATATTCTTGTTCATGAGGCGAAATTACATGGGACAATGGTTACCCATACCATGTCAGAAAATAATTTTTTAATAAAATTATACAAACCAGTAGGGTCTGCTACAAGTTTGCGTCGCGGACTTGCCACGCCATAGGTCAAAAAAATGTTCTGTTTTAGCTGAGGGCAATTGGTAATAACTCAACGTCTATATAGACGGGATTCTCTCATTATTTAGCCATTTTTAAGCCTAAAATCCCACAAAAACTCTCTCAAAATCCTCTCTAGTCTTCACTAAATTCTTTATCCAACTTCAAGGCTTTCAAGAATCTTCTTAGGATTTCAATAACACAAGTAAAGCCCCATGGTTTTTTTCTCAAGTTTCCTTCAAGAGATTTCGAGGCTTAAAGGTTTGTGAGTTTGACTCTTGGTTTCCTTTCTACTAAGAAGTCCTCCTCGAAAACCTACATTTTAATTTATGAAGTTCCAATCTTTGATTTATGGATAATTGCATATTAATTTATATTTTTTTTAGATTGTAGTTATTCATGCATTCTTATGATTATTTATTAATATTTATCAAGGTTTTACATGATTTGATTCAAGCATTATGAATTCGCATGATTTAATCTAATCTACATTTTCAAACTTGGAACTCTCTTATGGGTTAATATGAATTCAAATCTATGTGCCTGTTTGGCTTAGTTGAAAAAAAATAGCTTCTAAAAAATACTTTAGAAGCACTTTTTAAAGAGTTGAAATTTATTTTAAAAATAAGCAGTTATGTGTTTGGATAAGAGTGTTGTAGTTGAAAAAAGGTTGTTGATGTGTTTGATACATAAGTGTTGTTAAGCACTTTCTTAATTAAAAATGTCTGAAATACCCTTCAAGTTGTTAAAATGTATAATTTGGATAGGTCACATGCAAATTTTAAGATGCGTCTTTTTTCATGATCGAAATTGAAACATAATTGAGATATTTAATTGCCAAAATATATTAATTATTCCAATTTTCTCTTGCCCTCTCAAGAAACTTTCAACATTTAACCAATCAATAATGTTTATTCTTTCTAATGACATGCACGCCGCTTCTTATTTCACATAAAAAATTTAAAATATTTTTTACTATGTTCATGAATAATAATATTTTAATTTTTGTCATATCTAGTTTATTTTGCTTATGGTTATTGAGATGAGGGTTCTCAGGAAACAACCTTTCTATTTCTATGAGATATTGGTAAGGTCTGCGTACATTCTACCCTCCTCAGACTCCACTTACGGGATTCCACTAGGTATGTTGTTGTTGTTATTTGTTGAATAATAATATTGTAACATCCGGTAATACGACCAAAATACCCTTAGAATTTACCTTGAGCGTAATGCAACTTCCCATGCACCGTTTGCAAATTCGAGATCGGATTTGCGATCAGTGCGAAAAACTGAATCGAAAAATGGTCTCGACTCGACTTTAATGCGACCAAGTCAAATTATTTTTTTCAAAAAAAATGCATAAAACAGTGAGCTTTCCGCGATGCACTAGGCACGTGGAATCACACTTTGTTTATTTTTTCCGAAATTTTGACGAAGTTTGAAAATTTGCGAAACCAGTCATATTTCACTAGTCCGCGATGCGTACCAGTACATTTTTGGAATTTTTTAATTGGTTAAGGGTAGTTTTGACCTTTTCCACTCCCCATAATCCTAAACTAGTTGATTTTTAAGTATAATTTAAGTCCTAAACGCAGAGAAAACACTTTCATTCTTTCAAAGAAACTCTCCCAAGAAAATTCAAGCGTAAGGAAAAATCAAGAACATAGTAAGGCTCAAGAATCTCCCAACTCTTCAAGAATTCTCTTCCCAGGTATGTAAGGCCTACAAAAATCTTTATATATTATTTTTCTATTACATAATTACTAGTTTCTCCATATATCCAGTTAGTAGTTTACAACAAGATTTCTTTATTTTGAGCAATTTTCTTGTTTATGCTATTTTTTGAGAAAAGTATGAGAATTATTAAATTCTTCTATTTCATTGGAGTCTTGAGTTAAGATACTAAGTTTAAGTATTAGATTAGTCAAATCCTAAAATTTAATAGAAATCAATGAAGCTTGATACCTTACTTTAAACTCCAGAAAAAAGGTATTTTTATGAGTGTTTTATGAATAGAGTAAAAAGAAGCCTATGATTTCAGACAGTTTTGAGCTAAGTTTTAAGAAGTATTTAAAGCTTTGTACTTGAAAGATAGTTGAGTAATAAAGTTATGTTTTGAGACATTTGTAACAATAGTATTTTTAGATAAAGAAAAGTTTAAGACAAGTTGAGAAAAGTTTAAGAAACGTCAAAGCTGGGCTAAGTCCCCGAAAGATCAAATTTTGAGAATTCATATTCTTTTGAAGTTATGATCTATATAAATGTTATTTTCGGGAGTAGTATTGAGCATCGATATGAGTCAGAGTAGAATTAATTACTTGAACTCATAACCTATGTAGCCACTATAGGATAGGATTGTACCAAGTTACATTCCTCATTATCCACTGAGATGGCCCAGTTTTGGGATGGATCCATTCCCCTAGTTCTTCGTCCCATACCCCGGCAAAGTATGGGATGGCTCTGGCAGCGTGGGCAAGACGTTGTATCATCACAAAGCTCATAGTGATGGTTGTCGGTTAGAAAAACTACCCAAGAAGTAAAGATTATTATTCTACATATTAAGATTTAGAACTTCTTTATTAAAGTATTTCTTTATTTGTGTTGCATATTTGATTGAGTTGAGCCAAGTACAGAGCCAAGTTTTTGAGTACCATATTTTATCTATACTTAGATATGCTCATTAATGCATTAATTTAAGTATTTCTTTTATGTTGAGTTGCACTTTTGACAAGTTTAACAATATATGTATATATTCCATATGCATGATATATTTTTGTTAGTTAAGCTATCTTCAGGTGTAGTTTTAAAGTAAATATTCTATCTTTATTACTTTTTGACCATTTTACATACCGTAAATTTCACGTACTGACGCTTTTGGCGCTGTATTGTATCATGATGCAGATGCAAGTTTCTATGTTAGTAGATGCTAAGTAGGACAGTCACCATCAACGGTCGATGAGGCCTATTAGCATTTAGAGAAGCTCGGGAGTCCTCATCTATTTGTATTCATTTGTTTTGTTGAGGTGCCTATGAGCTTACTCCGTTACTTTATCAGTACTTAAGAGGCTTCATAGACTAGAAAGATATTATATCAAGTTATTTCTTTGAAATTGTTTTGAAAGGTTTTGAGTTAAGTTGTATACTTTACCATTTTACTTTTAAGTTCATAAACTTTGTGCCTTTTCTAGTTCATTTTGATATTATTGTCTTCCACTGAGTAAGTTAGCCAGGTCAAGTGGTTCGTATTGTACCAGAAATGGTTCTTAAGTGCTGGCCATATCAAAGTGTAGGCTCGGGGTGTGACAAATATTTATTTATCATTTACATATTTTTCTTACTATCATAAATTATTTATTAAACAATTAGTGAAAGAAGGACATTGTGGGGCGGTGATTTTGAAGTGCAGAAGAGTTTTGAGCTGTTGTTTGAATTGAAATAATGAGAAGGGAGAGAGTAGTTATAGTAACGACAGAGAGGTATTTTTGATCCCAAAATAACAGGGTATAAGTGATGTATTTCTCATAATTTAGGGGCAATTTTGACCCTTTAGACTGTTTAAAAAATATTAGTACTTTTTTTTAACAACTCTTTGGTTCTAACTTTATATATGTTTAAGACCACGAGATTATGACGCTGGAGTACCACTACAACAAATAAAGAATCCATTAACTAGTAATAATATAATTATCTCGCGTGCAACATTATATTTAGCGACAATAATAAATGTAGGTATTAACAATTAGCTCTTTAATCTATATCCAATGTCGCTAAAGGCTTTAACGACTTTAAATGCAATGACATCAAGTCAATTGCTATTAGCTATTCTTGCGTCAATAAATATTGACGCCAAAAGAAAAATCTATTATCACTAAGTACATAACTTTTATTTAAATTCATAAATTTCAAATATCTCTTTCACTTTCTTAAATTTCATGTCGGACCAAAACCAGCTTCTTTTAACTTTAGTGATAAAATAATTTGAGTAGTTTATAATGACATACCATGTGAAAATAAGACAAGCAAGTGATAATTGTCTACTTGGTGGTGCTTTTTGTATGTCCTCACTAGAGCAATAACAATAGTTGCAGCCTCCAATAAGATTAGCAAGAATGTGAGCAGCTGCTAGAAGACCAGCAGCAGCTAAACCTAGAATAAATGCATCATGGCTTGGCTCTTTACACTCAAAAACCCATAGCTTCAAGTGTTTTACCTTCAATATACATAACAAAAATAAGAGCTCAATTAAGTTATATGACAAACATTATAGTTTGATAGATAATATGATAAATGATTTAAGTTCTATGTAACTATAATACAAAAATTATTGGATTCTGTCGAACTTGTACAAAGGATTTGAATTTTTTTTTAGAAATTTAATAAAGAAAACTCTTATGGTCTTAAATAAAAATTTCATATGGAAGTTGAGGGTAGCCAAAAGATGAAAAAAACAAATCTCTCTTAAATGGCTTAAAATGAAAAATAAGATAATAAATTAAACAAAGTTAAAACTATTGAGTTCTGCCGAACAGAAAGACAAAACTATATAACTCCACCCCTGACCATAGAGGTTATTAGTTTGTTTTTCAAAGTAATTGTATCAAGCTTAATATATAGAGTGACTTGTTTGACATACTATAGTCAACATAACTTGATTGTAAAAAATCACAATCTTATGATAAAAATGATAACCAATCTTAACTATAGTAGGTTAAAATAAATACATAAAAAAAATATTACATTAATGTGTATGTATATGACTTATTTTTTTTTTGGTTTAAAAAAAAAGATGAAATAGTTACATTTACTTGAAGGATTTGATGGAAGCCTTCTATTTTCTTTTTTTCTTTTTATTTTTCTTGGAGCTGCAACTTTTGGTACAATTAATAATGAAATTTCCATAAGATAATATGTATATACCTGATTTTGAGCTCCTTCTGCTTTAATTCCAAGAAGACCAGCTACAGCATCTAAAGCCACCATCACTAAGCATGCAAATATTCCAAAAAACTTGGACATTTTTTCATGAACTATTTCAAAGAACCTTTCAAGAGAAAAAGAAGGAAAAAACTGTCTAAGGCTTTAAAATGGATAAGCACCCCTCCAATTTATTACTCCGTCTGTCCAACTTTATTTGGCCCCTATATTATTTTGGACAATCGTCTGTCCAACTTTATTCGGCCCCTATACTATTTTGGAATGTCCAACAATACTTGCCCACTTTATGAAATCAAGAGATAATTTTACACTTAACTCCTGATTTACCCTTATCATTAATTATAATCATTTCTCTATTATATTTTTTAAAATATCATATTTATTATATTCAAAGGATAATTTGATAAAATTACTCTATTTTTTACTACTTTTTAATTTTTATGCCAAATAAATAAGAAATAAAGATCAAATAAAATTAGACGAAGAGAGTAATTATGAAGTGTGAAAAGGTGTAAAAGCAAAGTACACCAAGATGACAAGAAGTGGATATAGAATAGTACAGAGTACAGTGAGCTAAAATGAAATGGAATATTATATTCATAATTATCATTTCAGTCTTAATTTATGTGACGGAATTCGTAACATGATTTTATTAAAATATTTAATTTTAAATATAATTATATTTAAGTATGTATTATTTTAAAAATTTACATAAAATTTATATGAAAATTCTTACAAACAAATATAGCTAATGATTCAAAGTATTTTTTTTTTGTAAAAGAAAAGTCGGATTGTAATAAAAAAGTATTTTTAAAAAACTAAATTAAAGCTTTTATTAGTAATCAAAGATTACAAAACTCATTTGAACCTAATTTCCAAATCTTAATAAAAAAAATATTTGATTCTTCAAACATTAACGCCTTCACATAAAAGTTGGGATAAACTTATACACATGATATTCATACTAAATCATATTAATTAATTTTATAATTACATCGTGAATTAAAAATAAAAATACATACTCTATTCATTTCAAATTATGTGACAATCTTTATTTTTCTCCAATCCAAAAATACACTGACACATATTTATATTTAATATTAATTTAATTTTAATAAAATAATTATTTATAATCCTACAAATAATTTATTTCAAATCACAAGTTTCAAAAATCTTTTTTCATTCTTAACGTAGCTTTATAGGAGACAATTGAAATGATGTCTGATTAATTGTAGGGAGATCTTTTATGATTCTTTTTCATGTTACTTCCTCTCTACTATTTTATGTATCATTCTTTCTTTTTTTAGTCTGTTTGAAAAAAAATATTATTTTATTTTAATTAAAAATAATTTAACTTTAAAATTTTATTTTTATTTTAATAAAATAATTCTCAATTACATAAATATTTTTAAATAATTTTAGATCATAAATTTTATAAATCTTACTTTTTTAAAAATAATTTATCAAGTTAAATAATATTTCTTGGTGTATCTAGGATTCCTTTTAGTGGGAACCAAGAAATTTTTTCTCTAAAGTCTAAACCAGCTAAGAAATTGTGTGAAAAAGTCATGAGTCACAGTCAAAAAGGTAAATAGTTGAGTGACCAGAAAATGTCTTTTTTGAGCTTGAAGATAAGAATGACATAATTACAAAATTGAATGACTTATTTATATGGTAAACATTTTAATTTAAAATTGTGAGTTTGAATTATTAAAAAGGTAAAATAGAAAAATGAAAAATCTTAGAAAAGGATTCTAAAAAGAAATTCACTCAAAGTTGATGTGAAGGTATTTAATTAGACATGGTATTTAAAAATATAAAAGAAGTTAAAATTATACTTTCTCTGTCTCATACTAATTGAATTAGTGAGATAATGCACACATATTAAAAGAAATATTCAAAAACAAATTTTACACAATACTTTCCTCTATTTCTCTAAAATTATAAATATATAATATAATTTATTTCCTAGAAAATATAAAATTCAATTAATACAAGGGCAAATATGAAAAAAAATTTAAACATTCATCTTAAACTTTGAAAAATTCAATTATTTTGAACCTTGTAAAAAGCATCAAAAATTTAATTAATTTGAGATGAAGGAAGTATTTCAAGCGAAATTGTAATAATCTTTTTATCACAAAATTTCAAAACTTTTCTCTAAGTGAAAACTAATGTCATACTCACATATAATATAATTGTATTGAGATTAATAATTGGGAACAAATGCAAATCCTCTAAGAACACCAAGAAAATATAGGGTTTCAGGCAATATTAAAAATCGTGATGAGATAAATAAAAAAATTCTTTATTAATAAGTTATTTCAGCTTAAATTAATGAGAATGGAGAAATCCCTTATAGGATTATACCTCCCTTAAATAAGCCGATCGATATGGTGTTGACATTTAAATAATTGAACTAATGAATTTTAAACAGATGTACTCAATAATTTTTTTACTAAATTTTTATAATTTTTTATTAAAATTTATAAATATATAATTATAAATCTAATAAAATTAATTAGTTATTAATACCATAACAATTTACCAATTTAAATTTTAAATTTTAATTCCATTTACGATAACATTATAAAGTGGCTTCTTTTAAATTTATATTTGGCATTTAATGGAGTGTGAAAGAGGTCAAAAAGAATATTACTTTAGTAATTGAAAATAATTTAGTTTTAAAATTTTCTATTTTACCCTAAATGAAATGGATCTCAATCACAAGTTTTAAAAGTCTTATTTTTTTTATTAAATATCGTGTCAAGTCAAAATGTGTCACATAAAATAGGAGGGAGTATTTAATAGGGAAATTCATTGAATATACTTATAAATTTTAATTTGAAATTTGATAATTTAAGCAGACTAAAATTTAAAATGTATAAACTTTAATCTTATTTCTTCCGCTGCAGTTTTATTTAATTATATTTGTTTTCTTAATTACAACTTAAAAGAATGCAATAATTAGTAAAATTATTTTTATTAATGATTTCTTAAGAATCGTGTAAAGAAAACCTTCAATATCAACTACAAAGAGAAATGAAATGGAACCAATTTAAGAAATCCTTAAAAATGAGATTCGTACAAAAATTTAAAATAAAATTCAATTAGTGTGACATATTTTATTTGTAATTCGATTCTTTTTAGGATCGAAGGCAATTCAAATTATTTGGTTCATATAAATCTAACATTTCACATGGCCTATTAATTTGTATTAATAGCAATATGAGTAAGAGTGAGTTTGTCACAACTCCTCTAGAAGCTCAATTGAAGATAATTTTTGAATTTTGTTTGAAATAATATGAAGCTGCCTACTTCTGCGTACTTTTTGGGCGGTTTGATTCAAAAACAAGTTATCATGCAGGGGCGGAGCTATATTTAGATGAATATCCTTTGTTGAAATTTTTTTCGAATATATAGATTAAATATAAATATCTTGATATATGTCAATTGTTGAACGCCTTTGATACAAAGATCACTATCCATATTTTAAAAGTATGAACACCCTTAATAAAAATATTGGAGGATAAATAATTCCTCCTTCTATATGGGTTAAATAATCCCTAAGTGCTATCTGAAATTTATCATGATTTTAATGAATATCCTAAATCAAACAGACAAAAAAGTTATACCACCATAACTCACTTAATATCACTTAGCCGTCATTTGGTCGAAGGTATTTTTTGTTTTTTGGTGTTCGGAGTCCGTAGAGCCCTGACTAAATTCGAATCATGCACTACAGGATTCATTTGGAGGTGACGCTCTCAACAAGATTTTTTTCATTTTCGAGACTTGAATACGAGACCTTATCCTAATAATAATAAAATATATTTCAAATGAATAAAAATAAGATGTTGAGTGTCATTGATTCTGATGAACAAGTCCTTCAATGATAAGAGCATATTTGTGATCAAATTAAAATAGTGTACATTTATTCCTTTTTGTTCATAGTTAAGGAGTAAATTTGAGTCATTCTACTAATAATAAGAACATATTTAATTAAATTCAAACAAAAAAATAAAACAATTCTATTTTTCAAAGTTAAAAGGCGTCCTTTTATCTTTTTTAGGTTTTTTTTTTTCTCTTAAAAGAAAAGCTACATTTTATGGTCCAAGCCAATAATTTAATTAAAAAAAGTTTGGAGAAAATGAAAAAGGGATTGGAGTTTACAGATCTCGAAACTGACACAGACAGAGATTTGGTCAAAAAATTTATCACCGACCAATTTAATTTTTTAACCCATTTTTATTTTTAATAATAATTACTTACTTATTAAAAAAATGCTTTCTTATGAAGGTTACTTTTCCTCATCCTTCTTGTTTAAAAAAAATAAGGGTCTCATTTATTTGGAAAAAAAATTCTCTCACCATACTCACGAGCTAGCTACTAAGTGTGGGATGATTAGGTGATAATTTTAGAATTTTAATTTTATGAATTTTAAAATTTAAAACATAAATTCAAGTATTATTAGTTGAATTTTAAACTTAAAATTTGTACATATTAATAATTTTTATAATGCAAATATACTGAATTCGATCAAATTCGTTTTCAAACACCTAACTCTGCACCTAAATATTAGATACACCTTCAAAACGAACTCAATTACCTCTTAGATTTTGTATTTGCATATCTTTTTGTTAGATTTGGTATGTGAGATTTGAAAGAGTGATAGATTTTCTTCTACAGCAGGTTCATTTTAAAATTGAAATTCTAATTTGGAATCAAAATTAGGATGAAAATTCACAAACTATAAATTTTGATTTTATTTTCTTTATACTGCTAAAGAAAAAAAATTTCAGACTGGTGAATAATTGTCACACCCTGGGAGGGTACTGTAGATGTAACTGACATTCAGAGACTATTGCTAGTCCCCAAGCAAACCACTTGGTCTCATCACATTCATTCATCTAAGCATTCTACAATCAGCGGAAGACATAAAGGATAAGGAGGGCACATCATCATCAGTTCTCAATTTTATATATATTATAAAAAGAGGCTAATAGGAAGAACTAGCTCACTGTCTTACATCAACAATCGACTCTAGTCTATGAAGCCTCTATCACTATCAAGTGGTGCCAATGACAAACTCATGACTACCTCAATCAAAATAAAGCTAATCAATCTAACTATAAGGCAAGATGAAAATAAACATAAGGGATTCCTCCGAAGTAAGGGAGGCTCACCAAATCAGCTGAACGTCTTCGATCCTCAACGGTGCGCCTGTTGACGATCTCCAAATCATGTATCTACATCATGAAACGATGCAAATGCAGTCCCAGAGGGGGACTTCAGTACGTGGAATGTACTGGTATGTAAAATAGCTGAGTTAAACAGGAAACAGGTAGAATAATATAACAATAACAATCAACTCAATACAAAAAGCAATCAACATGCCAAATGTCTATCTAAAGAAAGAATAAAGAATAGACAAATGACCCATCACACCCATCACACTATACCATTACCTCAACATCAGAGTACTATCAAGAGGGAATCCTAAGAGTAAATCCTAAATGGGAGTTTTTATAACCGACAATCACCCCCTATGAGTCAGAAGTGATACAACGAAGAGATGTTGTTGCTACATCCGTCCCATACCTTGACGAGGTAAAGAACGAGTCTGTCAGGGATCCCAAAGAAGTCTGTCAAGTCCCCTGCAGGACAAAGGAAACATCCGCTTTCACGGTCCAATCCTCTCTTACGCTGGCCACGTAGTTAATAAGTTCGAGTGGGACTCACTCTTACCCATTTCGGTACTAATACTCCTCCCATGACTCAAGAAAGCTCATACTCTGTCAAGGCCGGGCTGTTACACAGCCAACCCCCCCTCTCAAGTGGGATCATCATCTCATCCATCATTCTATCAACTCAAGGAGTATAACTAATCTTCAAGCTAAGGTTCAATCCTCGTTTAATCCAATTAGCACTAATCTCATCTACTTCAGTCATCAATACACTTCTCTTAGGACTTAGAACTATCATTAGGGAACAATTGAATAGATCCATCATTGGAGGTTATTTATGGAGACTGAAGAGACTATCAAGTTCTAACAAGCTATTATCATTCTCACATTCTCAAATCACCGTTTTTGTTGACATTCTCAATCAAGGCTTTAAGCTCAATTTCTATCTTCGTTCATGCAAATTCTCAATAAAATAATAAGCAGGGTTATGCAGTACCTCATGAAAATATTCAATTCAAGAAAACAAGTTTTGTGATGATCATCAATGTATATAAAAATGCATACAATAAATATAATTTCTCAAGAACATAATCAAGAATCATGCATGTAGACTCAAGAACTTTCGATTCACTTCTAAGACCATCTATGGGACACATGGGAGAACAATCTCATGCTTTTAGTTTAGCTTTACATACCTCGGGTTTGAAGAATCCTCAATTTTCCTTCACGAATTGGCCATGGACTCGAAATCCTCCTCTCTTCTTCTTCTCCTTCTCTGAGAACGTAGTTTAGACCTAAGAAAAAAATGGGGTTATAAAACCCTTTCGAACGAATCTAAGCTTAAATACTCGTTTTGGGACTTAAAGAATATATTGGGAAGGATGAAAATGCCCTTCCCGAAGTTAAAAACAAAAATCACATTTTTGGGACACTGGTGCGTGACGCGATCCAGTTATTTTTGGTGATTTTCGTGAATCAGTTACCCGTCAAAGAAAAATTAAAAAATTTCAAGTGTGATTCCGCGTCCCAGGTGCGTCGCGGCCTGTACGCAGAACCTCACTGTTTTGGCTTTTCTTTGAAAAAAATAATTCGTGTTTTTTCGCATTAAAGTCGAGTTGAGACCATCTTCTGACTCGATTTTCCGCTCTGATTGCAAATCCGGTCTCAAATTTCCCATCGGAGCTTTGAAAAATGCATTACGCGTACAATACATTTTAGGAGCATTTCGATAAATTTTCATGGGGTGATACAATAATTGACTTGACTCTCTTTTTTTTTCCTCATGAAGTCTACTACATGGCACGTGAGTTCGCTTGTTTTTAAATACTCTCTTTTTTTCAATTTATTTGTTTTAGTTATTATTTGAATAGTTAAATATATTTTTTGTCATAATTATTTTGAATATTTTCTAATACTTTGAATGGTTAACTATTTTAACTATAATACTTTTATGTAGTTTCTATATAAATATATGTATATTTCACCTGAGCCAAAAAAATGAAGATTATATACCTAAATTCACAGCGAATATTTTAATCTTCATTTGAATTCAAACCATACAAATCGAATATGAGAGAGTAATATAATAAGTACTCCACAAAAATCTTAGACCAGCAATTTTATGAGTGTAGCTTGAATTTTACTCCCTTCAATCCAAAATACTGTCATAATTTTTTTCAAAAATTAAAAAACTATTTAAATTTTAATTAATATATTTTAAAATATATATTTTTAATCATATTGATATGAAAAATATTATAACTTATATGATTTTTCATATGACTTTTGTAGCAGTAGGTGTAATTAGGCTAGGAGGGAGGTGACCTTTCAAGTTCTCACCAAAAAAAAAAAAAAACATGGAACCAACTATTTAAATTATAGCCATACAGAGAGATACTTTAATAATCAAGTAGAAGGGATTATTAATAGGCCAATTTTGCTCCACTTGTATCCTAGCTATGGTTCCAGCCAGCTGCTTGTTGATAGGAGGTTACTTTACTTCAATAAGTGGTTGCTCCATCACAATCTGGATAACTTTGGAGCCTTTACGTAGAATCAGAATTTAAAATTTATTGATTTTGAATTTTATATTAAATTTATAGATTTTTTTATTTTTTAGTTTTAAAATGATATAATTAGGAGGTCGAGAAAGGAGGAATTGGATGGGTGCTATGGGATTAGGGGTGAGGCTGGTGGGGATGGGTGTCTTGCGGTTGGGGTGAAGATGGGATGAACGTGAAGAAGATACGTCTTATAAAGAGATCATACATCTCGATGATCACTGAGGTGGGAGTTTTTTTCATTTTTTAACGCATCATTTCACGTTCATTTGAGCTATATATTTGGTGTGTCTTTACTTAAAAACGTTGAAATTACCTATGAACTTCGTCATTAGTCCATCGCTATCAAACTTGTAGCTAATATAAATTTATCGCTAAATAGAATCAGCAGGAATTTTGTTGTTTAACTACAAAATATTTGTCAAATCGCTAAATCTTGATTTTGTTTTTGGTAGAGCATGGGCAAAGTTAATTTGGGACTCAACATTGAATGAGATGAGTCATGAATTAATACCATGTAAAATTAAAATTTGCGTCTAACTCACACTCTAAAAGCCAGATCAAATAGAAAAGGGGTATGCAAATCGTATAACATGACTACCGATCTCGTTAGCCGCTGTACGAAAAAATTTCATTCTACAATACCTACTTCCACTAAAAAAAATCATTTTCTCATTTAAAAAAATTGTTTTCATAAAAAATATGTTCAAACACAGCTTATGCATCGTCTCAAATCACTCCCTCCACTCATCTTTACTTGAACACAATACTATTTTAGTATGCTCAATAATACTTGTCTAATTTATGATATCAAGAGATAATTTTACATTTAGTTCTTAATTTATTCTTATCATTAACCATTAATTATAGTTATTTTTTTATTGTATTTTTCGAGATATTACATTCATTATATTTAAAGAATAATTTGGTTAAATTATTCTATCTTTCACTGCTTAATTTTTATGCCAAATTAATAAAAGATAAATAAAAATAGATGGCGAGGAATGGGTAAACAATTGCTTTCCATTCCAATACCTACTTGGTCATTAAGGTTCATTTTCATTGAAAAGCACCCCACATAGACCCCACTTCATGTTCTCTAGATCTTGAATCTTTTCTCAACCTCTAAGCTACACACACTTGGGACCATTACATAATTCCCCCTATATATTAACACACACACACACACAACCCCAATCATCTCCTAAACTTGTAACAACAAATAATCTCCTAGTAATTTCATCAAACACTTCACTACAATTCAAAAATCTTCAAAATTTTTGCTACTAATTTCAAGATTTTCATTTGTTATAATGGGCAGATTTATGTTCTCCTTCTCTGTTATCATTAGATTGAGATGGGCTTTTTAGTCAGATCCAATCTAAAATGGATCTGACTAAAAAGCCCATCTCAATCTAGTCTTGCTAAATAACGAATTAGGCTAGATCAGCCCAACGGATCTATCCCATATTGACGGCTCTAAAAGTAATGTGGCACCTCTCGATGATGAGCATTACTATTTATTTTTGTTGGCTTTTTACGCTCATTTTTTTAAAATTATAGTTAAGTGAATTCATAAGAAAAAATTTAATGTGGAATTTTTCGGTGTGGAATCAAGTATGAGGTTAATATTTTTGCAACATATCTAGTAGGATAAAAGGCTGATAATAATGTCTAGATAATAAAAATATAGAAAAAAGTACACAAAATAGACTTAATTTAAGATTATTTATTCTTAATAGACTCAATCTAATCTTTTTATTCTTAATGGACCCTTTATCCAAACTATTTATCTTTTTACCCACTTATCCCTTTTTATTTCGCAGGCTGACGTCAACATACATCCTATAAATACTTTGAAATATACTCTGGCGGTATTATATAGAATGAACTCAGTCCTTTGTGATACTTTGGTGGTATATGACACTCTATTGGTACATAGATTTTTTTTTAAGAAGCAAATAAAAAATTATTAAAATCTAAATTAGTAGAAAATATATTCGTTATACTCTGTCGGTATATGTATACCATAGCAGTATCATATAGGATTGAGTTTAAGCATCTGTGATACCCTGTTGGTATATGTATACCATATTGATATATCATACAAGCAGTTGTTGACGTCAACATTATGTCAGCACGAATTTTAATATTAAGGGGGACAAATTTTTAACAGTATGGAGGTACAAAATGTAATGTGATATATGAATGTAAATAATTTGATTTAAAGGGGAACAAGTTTAATTTTCCCAAAAATATGTGTAAATTGAATTAGATTTTGGTTTAAATATGTATAGGAAACAACTAATTTTGCTCTCAAGTAACAGAATATCTTAATTATTTGGTAATAATATTCCTTAAGAAAAAAAACTATTTTTCTTGTAGTCTTTTTTTCTTCAAATTTCAATGTAATTAAATCCGAATTAATTAATGTAATACCTAAACTAGAAGCAAAGAGCTGGCAAGCTAAAATTCATAATCTTTGATAAAATATGATAAGTAAATGCTCTTTAATAAAACAATATTTACAGAAATTTTCTCATTGGTTGTAGATTGATTTCATAAAGTTAAGTACACCTTTGATGGAACAACAAAAAAATGGTCAAGGCAAGAGGTTAGTTGCCAGCACTATAAGAAAGATATTTATCGCGAATTAAGTTAATGTTATTATATTCAGAGTCATTAAAATCTTTAACAATATTTATATAAAATTTTGGTTATAAATACTCATAATTATTATCATCATAAAATTCTTTATTTGTTGTAACACAATGAGTATGATCAAACAAAAAGACTATTATAATGAGAGTTTTGCAAGACATGGCGCAAAGAATGCTATGGTAAGGGTGGTCAAAATTTTAAGAATTAGACACACGAACTAAGCAAAGGTTCAACATCTATTATATATATATAACAATTATTTTTATCCATGTAAATTGTATAATTTTTTGTCTAATGGGGTTCAGATGAACTGCGGATCACTATATAGCTTTGCCACTGGTATGATGTCCTATTGATGTACACGGAGACAACAAAGCTTTAATTCAGTGTATTATGAAAGGACAAAACACATCGAAACAGATTGCCACTTCATTAGAAGGATGATTCAATTGGATATGGTGAAAACCTTACATGTAAGTTCTAAGGAACAAATGGCGGATATACATATAAAGGCGCAACCAAGATCTATCACAACATGAGAATTTGATGTCCAAGTTAGGAGTGTTCAAGGTCTTTAATTTGTACGCACTAACTTGAGGGGGAGTACTGACACTGAGATAACATGGCACACATGTGGTGTACGTGCACAGTTAGTTTAGAGTGGTATTTAGGATCTCTACACATGTTGCTTTGTATATACATATAACGTCATGAGCTAACTTCTGGAGTTACGCCCAAGGTCCATTTAGAGGAAATAATACACTTCCAAACAAAAGTTTGAAGAGAACAAGCTACATCACTCAAGCTTAAAACTTCCACACTTTATTAAAGGACTAAAAAAAAGAAGGTAAAGATACAGAAAATGCAAAAATGATAATATTATTCACCCTGTTTGTCATACTTCATAAGTCATGCCAACCCTTAGAAGCCTTGTCTGAGGAATGGCCATAGCTTTCTCCCCTTGCCTGAAATTCTTTCTCAAAAAGTTATAACCATAATTGACAAAACCTTTCTTCACGAACGACGAATCTTGTTTAGCGACCACTTCTGCTTCTGCCAACAGATAGAACACCCCTTGCTCCTTAGCTTTTTCCACAAATTGCATCTCTTCTTGTCCTGAAGCATTTGGCTGCACCGTTGAACGAACAGATTGAACTGAATGCATTGATGATGATATTCTAGATTCCACCACTTGTTGCAAATCTTCCTCTATGTGAACTCTTGATGATGATTTTCCAACGACGAAGTCCCCTGATGCTGATTCTGTTTCTCCATCCACGACTTGTTCATGTGCAGCAAGAATGTAATGTTCGTGTCGTATGAACTTGTTTAATTCTTCAACCAGTTGGTTTTCAAAATCTGTTGTGTCACCAAGTTGATCCTTGTAGCCTAATCTGACTACACATCTGAATACCTTGTATTCTCTAGGCTCAACATGACGGAACAAGAAACGTTCTTCTGGCGCTACTTTACTTATAGGAATTGATTTGATTGACACGATAACGATAACAGAGTGAACAGAGGGAATATTTGAGATAAAATGAGGGAAAATAGGTGGAATCCCCTGTACTAACTCAGAGTATAGTAATCCTATCCCAGGTACTCTTTTGATGTTTGGATTATTAGCTAAGTGCCTAATGTAGTCACTCGAGACCTTGTGGTTGAGCTCAAATTGATATCGAAGTGTTTGAACATAATGCCAAGTTCCCATAACGATCACGAGCACGAGTGAGAAAGCCATAGGCAGAAAGCCACCTTGAGTGAATTTTGTCAGCTGAGCGGAGAAATATGTAGATTCAACAGTAAGGTACAGACAGTAGTATAAGGCAACCCACCATATTCTCGTCTTCCATATAACAAGCATTACTAAAGTTACCATATGTGTCGTTATGATTTCAGCACTAACGACAGCAATGCCATAAGCATTCCCCAATTTTTGGGTTGTTTTGAAGCTGAGAGTGACTATAACACAAGCAATCATGAGGAAGTAATTGAGTTCGGGGATGTATACTTGACCGCCATGCTTGATTGATGTGTGAATTACCTTCACCCTCGGGAAACAACGTATGCTTTGTGCTTGAGATACAATAGAAAAGGTTCCAGATATCATTGCTTGACTTGCAATAATGGCTGCAGCAACAGCCACTACAAATGTTGGCCAGTAAAGTGGACCTGTAAAACAACAACAAGAAAACGCACAGCAATAACAACATACTCAGTGCAGTCCGACAGACCCTTGACTCAGAAGACAAAATATTTGAATTGGGGCAACAGAGTAATGAATTCTTAACAATGTTATTGTGATTATAAGTACTGATTTTACAACTTCAGTCTATATTCCTTGTCGATAAAATTCTATTATACGATGAACATAGTTCTTTATAGCATCAAAATGAGATGATCAAAGCAGAGTAATAGAACGAAAAGATGTTTAATTGTTAAGACTTGCCTGGAATACAATCATAAAAAGTGTTAGATACATTTTCAGGGAATCTTGTGAGATAAGCAGCTTGGCCACTGTAAGCTGAGAGTATAGCTGGAAATACGAGAGAACTGAAGCTTATCTGCGTTACATATATACCACTTCGTGAGTTCACTTGGATTAAAAAGGCATCCCAATGCACAAAACATCTCGTAACAAAACATGAAAAATAAGGAAGCAGACTTACTTGAATAGAACGCACACTGAAGTGACCTAAATCAGCAAACATAGCTTCGGATCCTATAGAATTACATAAAAATAGTCTTTCAACATATAAAAACACGTATGTTATTCACATTTTCAGTATATAAAAGTTAAATCCTAACCTGTAATGCAAAGGAAAACTCCGCCAAGAGACATCCATCCTTTTTTACCGTTTCTTTTGAAGTACTGAATAATGTACAAGGGATTAAAGGCGCGTAAAACTCTCACATCATACTTGAACAAGTTGTATAGACCAATGCCACTTATGAACATGAACCAAGTGCATATGGCTGGAGCAAATGTATATCCCACCTTGTCTGTTCCGAAACGTTGAACACAAAAAAGGGCTATCAATATTGCTACGGAAATACCCACAACAGCCTCTGCAAAAAATATCTATCCATTAGTTGTTCGTGTTGAAGAATGCAACTATCTCATCTAAAAATTTAAGTATTTAGAGACACCATAGTTTTATTTACTTAATTACATTCTTATAACATGCTGCGTCACGTGTGATTGTGTAGCTATCTCATCTAAAAATTCAAGTCATTAGAGATCGATGCACACTTTTATTTACTAGATGGTTTCAACATGCCCCTCACTTATGAGCCTGATATTTTTCTTAGATCTAAATACGTGAAAATTCATAGTGATATTGGGTGTGGGCGAGACTCGAAGACTAGACCTCTTATGTGATCTGATACCACATATGTTGAAGTGTGTGACCATCTCATCTAAAAGTACTTCAATCTTAATGAAGTCTTTAATAGTTCTTTTGCCCAAAAAAAAAAAAAACAAAATAGTAAAAGAAAACGGGAAAGAGGGAGAATAATACTTCTTATATATCAATTTATGTGAGACAATTTAACTGAATACAAAGTTTAAAAATCTGTAACGGATTATCACCTTGGCCTAGAGGCTTTATTCCACTTACGGCAGAGAGCACTGCATCAAGAGAAAGCACTAAGTTAAACAAAACATGTAGAATCGTATTTATATAGGCATAATACATAAACATATAGTTCTTGAATTTAGCTTGAGGTGATATTTATATTCTCCAACTTTGGGTCTGCAGAAATAGACAAGAAAGTAGACACAGACGTTCTATGTGGCATAACACAAGAAGCCACATAGGATGCAAAATTGCCATGTAGGATGCCAAATAGGACAGATATGTCTATTTCTTCACTTTTATATAAGTTTAATTGCATTGTGCATGCCCAAAATTAGAGTGCATATATAAATATCAGTTGAAGCCAAGTTAAATGACACGTTTGTATATTATGCAAAATCTATAAGTACAATATGTTTGATATTTAATTGTTGACCTGAAATGCAAGGAGTGAGAACTCCATCACCAATGACCATAGATGTTCCAAGGATGGCAAGAAAGACAAGAAGAACTTTGGCAAATTTACTTTTCTCCAAACATCGTCTAATCCTCTGAGCTCTTCTAATATGATTGGATGGTACGTCCAAACTATAATGGGAAAGCTCTCTGTCCTCTGGCTCTTGATTTGGGATGAGACTTACTTTTGCATATCTACACATTAAGGAATACAAAGCAAATGCTCCACCTACATGCAAAAGAAAATTATTGATCATGTATCGTGTCGTTATTGAGTTCATCTGAATTCAGAACTTTTGATTCACGAAAATTATAACAAATAATAGATGTAGACTCATAAAGGGATCATGTGTAAGAAGGATTAAGTGTACTCATGAACTTTGCCTAATCATATTTGTATCATTTATGTCATGTTATGGGTATATATTAGCCACTTTGTTAAAAAGGCTATATCAGAAGGCATCTCGCTAAAGTTTTATTTTAGGCCACCACCCATTAGTTATAATACTCCCCATTTTAAAAAAAAAAAACTACTTTTCTTGTTCATCTGTTTAAAAAAGAATAATCTTTCTTTTTTTTTACAAAACTTCAATTTCAACTGTTCGCGTGACATATTTAAGATCACAAGATTAAAGGTCATTTTTGATACATTTTGCTTAACTTTAGAAAAGTATTCTTTATTCTCTTAAATTTCGTACCAAGTCAAACTAGATTATTCTTTTTAAAATGGAAGGATATAAATTTTTACAATTTAATTTTGTTACTTATAAACATCTTCATGTCTAGTCAAATATTTTCACATAAATTAAGTAGTATAACTTACCGTCGCCGTTGTCGTTTGCCCGTAAGACAATGAAGACATATTTAGTCATAGGTACGAGCATTATTGTGTATATGATGAGGGATAACACACCAACAATGTCATCCTTGTGTCCAATGCCATTAGGAAAAGTACTTGAAAAAACATAGAGAGGGGAAGTCCCAATGTCTCCATAGATAACTCCAACTGATTGAAATGCCAAACTTAATATTGTCTTCCAATCCCGCTGCAATAATCACATGCATAATCAAGTCAACAACACAACTACCAAGATAAACTACTTTCTCCGTCCAACTTTACTTGACCCTTGTTGACTTGGCACAAAGATTAAAAAGTAGTAAATAATGCGGTAATTTTATCAAATTACTCTTTGAATATAATAAATATTATATCTTGAAAAATATAATAGGAAATTAACTATAATTAATGATAAGGGTAAATTAGGAACTAAGTGTAAAATTGTCTCTTGATTTCATAAAGTAGACAAGTATTCTTGGACATCTCAAAATAGTATAGGGGACCAAGAAAATATAATAATTCAACTTAATATATGAGTATAATTAATGTAAAATAATGTTAGTAAAAGTTAAAACCCATATTATATGAGCATAATAATCGTGTAAATGAAAAGTGCTCATATAATATGGGACGGAGAGAGTAGCACCCTCTCTTTCACATATTTGTTTTTGTATTTCAATTTTTGAGAATCAACTTGAATATCTTATTTTACAATTATATAAAATTAAATAATATAAATTACAATATTTTCATGCTCTTATATATATATATATAAAAGAAAACGTTATAACAAATTTAGTTATTACACTATTAACAAGGGCAAATCTAATACTTCAGTACGAGATCCATCTGAACATAATATTTTTAAAAGTAATTTTTAGGTAAAACCCTCCAAAATATTTTAGTAACAAATATTAGATCTGATCCCATAATTTTAAAGTACAATAAGTTTAGTGCTAAGAATCTAAAAGATCCAACCGCACCATCTTAAAATTTTAGATCTGCCTTTGACACTCTCTTAGTTCCAATTTCAAATCAACACGCGTATATGTAATATTTGTAGAGATATAAATTTTTTTGAATCCGTGACCTTAAACATATCATAATCTTTGTGTATTCACGAACATTGTAACTCCTCATTAAGAATTACAATGAGAAATGTGAAGTTAATCTGTTCCTGAATACATAGCAAGACTGATACGAAAATAGTGTCACGTAAACTGAAACAATCGGAGTATAAATTTATAATTTCTATATACCTGAGTGCGGTGTTTTGCTCCAGCAGAAGAAACTTTTCCAGCTTCCAAATTGAGTGAATCAACACGAGTTAATTTTGCCCATGAAACTTTCCTATCTTTGAGCCTTTGCTCACCATTAACAGCCTCTTCAGTGTGATGATCACTATCTTGGCTAGCCATATTGTTTCACAAAGGCTTTAATTTTCTTGATTTGGGGGGATTTTAAGTTCCATACACACTTGGTCTTTATATAAGCCCTCAAAGTTCACACCCTATAGAAGTTGAATATTTAGACTGATTCTATTTGTCCCTTCTAGGTATCACAATATTTTGTACTTACTTGCAATAATTATTTATGACTTTTAGGGTGTGTTTGGTAGCAACTATTATCAAGTTTTTTAATTATGGGTTCAAGTATTGGAAACAGTCTCTAGCAGAAATGTAAGGTAAGATTGAGTACAATAGACCCTTGTGGTCAGGCTTTTTTCTGGACCTTACGCATAGCGGGAGCTTTACTGCACCAGACTTGCCCTTTTTTTTCGTGTTTGAGAGATCGAAATTTTCAGACAGTATTTTCTTTGGAAAAATAAGTATACATTTTAAAAAATAAGGAAATTGATAGAAGTAGGAAAAATAAGTTGCATAGTGATTGTTTATTTCTCCTCCTCCTCTTACCCCTACGTTCGCGCATATTTTGGCCAATTTATGATGAAAAAGTGAGTTGCTTTCTTAGCAAAACTGGGATAAAGTTTAATTTAGTTAAAAAGCCTCAATTCAAGTTAAATTTACGAGGAAGTTAGCTAAGTGATAATTCTTTAGGATCTACTCTACTATTTAAAAATTAGTTAATCAATAAAGATACATGTATTTCGATAACTCCGATCAGCACACCTCCACACCCTTAATTACCCCATTCCCATTCCCTATATAATGTTTCATTACAAAAATAAAATAGGGATACATAGCATGGTTTGTTTACCTACTGAACGTGATAAATAAGTAAGTAATTCATTTGTTTTGTTTCCTCATAAATCAACATTTTCCATCATACACCAAACACATCCTTAATATGACTCATATAAGTTTCTTTTTTAATTATATTCTCCATCATAATTGAGTAATATATAGTTTGTTATTACATCAAAGGCGTCGTGAAGGCGTCTTAGATCATTCTAAAGTTTTTCTTTTATATATATTTGTCATACACGGTACATACACGCATGGATTGAATTCAAATGAACCTCAATAAGAGGTTTTAAAGTTTATGGTCTTAAAGTGCGGAATGAATTGAGAAATTAATCTAGAATGAAGAAATCGAATATGAAAAAAAAGATAAAGAAATAAGACAATACCTAATTTTATTTCTTTTGATCTGACCTAAGCAACTCACTTTTACTTGTCCACATACTTTGAGAAATAACGATTAATATGATTATTTTACCAAGGCATCCACATTAATTAATTGATACATAGTATTAAGAAATGATCTGAGGAATAAGTAATTAATGTTTAAGATACATTATGAAGAAAAAAAATATATATTATTCTCTTGATATGATTTAGCTGACAGATAAAAGGGAAAAGATATTTTTAGTATACTGAATGGAGGAGGTAGAATATTAGAATTGAAAATTTTACTAAATATAGAAAGAACTATAATTTTGGAAACAAACCAAATAAAAAAAATATGATACAAGAATTGACTTCATTATTAACACTATCTATTTGATTTTTTTTATATAAAATAAATAATTTCATAATAATAATAACATAGAATATATCTTGATTGAAAAATAATACTTTTCAATTAAACATAAAATATTTCTAATTCCACTTTAATATCTGAATAACATATTTAATTCCTCCAACCAAATGGCCTCGATTCATGTATAATGGAGTAGCATTATTGTATTTTTTTTCCTAATATCTTAACCTTTGAATTATTCAAGGAATTAAGAATTTTCCCTCTTGATGAAATGCATGTGCAACTTGTAGGTATGTCAACTCCCCCCACCCCAGCCCCACACACATTATTGTAAAAATTAAATAATTATTAATTACATTTTAAATTTATAATTTTTCATAATACAATGATTTAAATTTAATAATAGAATGAGTTTACTGTTTGGTACTCCAAATAAGCGAAGTCAAGATTAAAAATTTATGAATTTTGAATTTGTTATTGTATTCATTAACTCATTTTAATAATTGGATTCTTAATTAAACAATATTTGTATATATATGTAATGAATTTCCTAATACTAAATTAAAAACTATTGAATTCATGGGCACACACAAGTAATACATTAGCTCCGTCCTTAACTATATGTCTTACATATTGGGTGAAGTGTTTCAGTATCCAATTTTGGTTGTGGTTTGATGTACACTTGAAGTTAAAAGGAGAAAAAAATTGTAAGTTTACACGCTTCGAAAACAAGTTCAAGCATATGCGATAAAATTTGAAATTGAAATAGTTCTAAGACGATATGTTTGACTGAATATGAGCATGTGAAAATCAAATGTCAGATATTTTGTATCTGAAGTTTGATATGACTTGTCAATGTCAATTTTAAATATTTTTTAGTTGAAGTTAAATTAGATTAAGTAAAACTTCAGATATCTTTACTAAGATTATGATCTTGGCAACATTTCAAATATCTAATAATTTGTCAATGCTAACTTTTAATATTTTTTAATTGAAATTATGATCTTGGAAAGATTCTAAATATCTAATAATTTGTCAATATCAATTTTTAACATTTTTTAATTGAAATTAGGACTAACGAGACAAACTTCACACATGTTAATCTTACATATGATAATACATGAACATTAATGGAAAGTTCAATCAAATTTTTGAAACAACTTAAGACAAGAAAAAAACTAAAGGAAAAATTGCTGGAAAGAATCATTTAAGGGTCTTTATTATGTTTACTACAGGGGTTATATTGTATTGATAAATTTGATTTTTTAATTACAAAAGTGTACATATCAACTTATTTTATTTTATTTTTTTATAATTTTAATATCTATTTATTTTTTTCCTTGGAATTTGGTAAAAGCTACTTTTTTTTTCTTTCCAATACTATTTTTTCTGATTTTTTTTACTCTTGGAAGCAACACCCATCCAATCTATTTTTTGTCTTTGCAGAACCCATTATACAGAAGCAATACTATTTTCTTTGATCCGATTCTTCATCTTCATTATGACCATTATTTTTTTCCTTCCATGTCTTCTTCGTTGTGTGGAAACCATTGCTGGAAACTTCCCAATACCAATTTTTTTCCTTCTGTTTTTTCTGTTGTGCCTTATGTTGGGGAATATCAGGCGATAGCGGAAGTGTGATATTGAAAAGTATAAAAAAAAATTGGGCAAGATAATAAAATGGAGACACAGATTTAACGTGGTTCACCCAAAAAATAGGCTATATCCACGGACGACGAGGAGCAAAATATCACTATAATAGAGAAGTGTACAACAAAAACTCACTTGGCCTAAGCACTACGAGGATATAATTTTTGTGTATCACTCAGTGATATATGTGGAGTAGAGTGATAAAAATAAGAGTATTACAACACTCACAAAATACATAAAGTGTATCTCACAAACTCTTAGACTCTCTACATTTTTCTCTCCTCCTTAGTTGTCATAAAATGAAGAAGCTTAAGTTCTTCTTTTATAGGCAAACATTGCCTACAATTGTCGAAAAACTCAACAAGGTTGCAAAGTTGGTGGCCAAGAATGACATGCCTAATTTGACAAATTAGGCAGCCAATTTTTGAATAAATTTGGTAGCCAACATTGTTGGAAAACTTGTGTGTGAGATGAGTTTGCATTCCAACACCTTATATTTTAATCATATCCAAAAATACTGCTGAAAAAACATCAACTCGTAGAAGTCCTAGATTTATTCAGGAGCCCATTTGCTTGGATTTGACCCATTCGTGTTGTTCATGTTTGTGTTTTGAACTCCATGCATTTACTACATCTCCGGCGAAGAATAAACTTGTGGTGGTTGATACCAACAGTTGCAAGACTAAATCACCTATGAATCATCTTTCAAGAACATGTGAAAGGGAAGGAGAAGACATTTTAACCACCCACATGGCAGTGATTTTGAAGATAAATTACCTTTTTTTAAAAGACTTCGTCTCAACAAAGAGGGTAAAAGCACTGTAGTTAAATCTAAAGTATTTTTAATTTTTTGTTTATAATAAATTTTCTCTATTGGAATATTATTTTGTGTATAGTCTGTGATTCGAAACAAAACAAACAAGATTAAAGCTTTTAAGCCAACCAAAAAAATGAAAAAGATGTTGAAAAAGCTCCAAAAGTATGTCAAAATAATTTTTCGTAATATTTTTAATGTCATTGAACACTGTGCATTTCACCCTTATTTTTTTGGTTGTCTGATTTATGTTTTTTTCGTGCAACTCTCTAATTTTTTTATTGTTTGTTTTTTGTATCATTCTTGTTTTCTGTTTGTCTGTTTTTTGTTTTTAGTTTTCATTTTTGATATGTATTTAAATTATTTTTTTTATGTTGAATGACATTAGAGTTTACATGGCATGTATGATATTTTTTTGTGTGTTTATTTTTGTATCACTCTTTTGATTTCTGCTTTATGTTTCTTTGGTGTTTATCTTGATACCAGTTTTGATATTTTTTTGATATACGTCTTATGTAGATGTTTATGTAGTCATTGGTTTATCTTCAAGACCTTGGAGTTTTTTTATTACATGGAATGTTTGAGGTTTTTTTTTTGTGGTTATTTTGGTATCATTTTTTATTTTGGTTGTCTGCTTTATCTGTTTGATGTTTATTTTGATAGCGAATTTGTTTTTTTTAATATTGAATGACATTGAAGTTTTTTTTAATACATGACATGTTGATGATTTTTTTGGTTTTTATTTTGATATTACCCTTGTGTTTTTTTTTTTTGTTTTGTTTTTTTTTTGTTGTCTGCTTTATTTTTTTTCTTGTGCAACTCTTTAACTTTTTGCTCTTTATTTTTGGGATCATCGTTATTTTCTGTTTGTCTGATTTTTGTTTTTGGTTCCATTTATGATAGCATATTTGATTATTATTTTTTTTATGTTGAATGACATTGGAGTTTATATGGCATGTGTGACTTTTTTTTGTATTTATTTTTGTATCACACTTGGTTTAGGTTTCTGCTTTATATTTCTTTGATGTTCATCTTGATACCTGTTTTGGTATTTATTTATTTTTTGATGTACCTCTTATATAGATGTATAGAGTTTGATTTATTTTTTGTTATCTGCGTAAGATTGATGTTTTCCCGAGATCCTCTACCTTTTTTTTAAAAAACAGCAACATCTACACTTTGTTGAAAATTGATCTATATTCTCGCTTAGTGATTGTGGTCTCTACAAGTATCCGTTTGCTGAATACATTTTCCAAGGATATCTCTATATTTGATGATGAAAGAATCCAAATAGTTTTGGATTTATTTCAAGTGAGGTACGTACAGAGCATCGCTTTGAAATTATGACTGCAAAAAGATAGATATAGGTAGCGTGAGCAAAAATGAAGTTACAGGCAAGGTGTTTAGTAGACGTGGTCTTCCGATGAAATCAAGGGAATACGTTTTCATAAGAAAGAAATTGACATTCATGAAATTTCAACTTCTCGTCAGAATACTTTCACTACTGTTGAACATTTGCTACATTTTTTGTAATTATGGTATCATTACAACTTTTATGATGCATGTTTTTAGTTATGTTGTAGTACTAAAATAACAACCAACTAATCAAACTGAAAGGTACACCAAATCAATTTTTCACCAATTTATATACCACATTAACATCAAAAAACTGACAATCACACATATTGTTACCATACTTTTTTTCCCCAAACATTTCTCATGACAAATAATTCAAATATTTCAACATTCCCACCATAATGTATAAAAGTCAACTACACATATATATGTATTAAAATTAAACTTGGCCATCAAATTTGCTTAATTTTTAGAAATACATATATCAACATATATGTTGTTATCAACAAATATACCAAATATATAGAGAAAATCAAACTTTTCACCAAGTTAGATACCAAAATAACACTAAAACCTGACAACTTACATATTATTGCCAATATTTTTTCTCTTCCTCAAACATTACTCCTAATAAAAAATACAAATATTTTAACATCACCACCAAAATGTATAAAAGTAAAGTACTTACATAAATATGTATTGGTTTCACCAAATCTACCATAATTATGAGCAAAAAAAATATTAAAAAATAATGGTTGCTATTAAATATTTATCAAAAAACTAAAAAAAAAATAACATTACTAATTAAATATTAACATCAAACTTGGCCAACAAATTTGTTAAATTCTTACAAATATATATTAGCATATATGCTATTATCAACAAATATATCAAATATATACTAAAAAATTCAAGTATACACCAATTTCTATATCAAATGTCCACCAAAAAATTGCAACACACATATTATATGTGCAATAGTGTTTTTATTTTTGTAAATTTGATTCACTACCACAACATCATGTTGACTGTTCGGATTATCTCTGTTTCTTCAAAGTTTCCAAGGCAGGTAAAAAATTGGTATTCTCAATGATGTACATCGCATTTCTGATTCTACAACTCATTCGTTGAAGTTTGCTTCTATTGGTTTTTTAATACACATTATACACAATGGATATTTTGAGAAGAAATCAATGTTACACCTTTTTTGATTCAAAAATAGTTGAATTCCCATGTTATTATGAATTTACATTAGTGGTGATTGTTCACTAATTTTACATATAAGCACCATCTCATAAATGTTAGTATCAAGACTGATTTGCAAAGGAATGGTATCAACCAATCCCTGGAACCCACTAGTTGTATCGTAAATAACACCTTTTTCTTTGTAATCCACATATCTACCTGCATTATGTATTACAGTTGGCTTATATTACTGCCTCATAAGCAAAACACAATAATCAATGTCAAAGATTACACTAAATTATTACTAAAACTACACATACCAACTTCATTAATTATATTAGTCCGTTAATTTCAACATCGAAACATCACTAACTATCTGAAGGGATATAGGTTGTTACCGATCTTTTAAATGTCCCAAACATTGCATCCAATAAAACATTCAAATATTTCAACATTCCCACCAAAATGTTCAAAAAATTAAAGCCCAAAATAATATTATTTCACCACAAAACTTAAGTTTACACCAATTAATTAAACATCATAACCAAAATTTACATCTATTTAATTTTAGTTACTACAAATATATATCTGCTTCGATGTAATTCCAAAAAATTACCACATCTTCAACTAACATACTTTTGAATACATACATATATAATTTTATTACCAATGTCACCAGAAGTGTTACCAGTTAACACACCACAATTCTTCCCATCAAATAACTCCAAAACAACTCCATTTCATATATCTATAAAAATTTAACAACCAACATAACGACTATCAAAGCTACCAACAATGCATACTCAATATTCACACTAACTTTTGTACTTTCATTTATTGCTTATCCTTCTCACATTAACTTTTATCTATGAACATTTATGATCCAGTGTACAAGTTGTTAACACCAACAACATTAATTGCTAGACTACATGTACAAATCCACGAATACTCGCTCATCATTTTTAAAGTTATTTTATCATTCGAACACATTTTCTTTTCTCATAAGTAAAAAAATCAGAAAAAAAACATTTGTTATCAAAACGTTATGAATATACTTGTAACATCTCATCTTTCTCCATGGTGAATTAAAATCGACACACTTCTCATATTTATATCTAACATCTAACCAACTCAACAACAACCTCTTACTTTCAGTTTTTTTTTTCTCCTAATTTACACTTTTGGGTGAACTTACACTCTTAACTTCTCACAAAAATTCAAACCAATGTTGAGGAACTTTTTTTTGACTTTACACATTTAAGAGGAGCATTGAATGAACTAGAGAATAATAACACAACATATGTAATTGATTTTTTCTTTGGTACCTAGATGTGGCTTTATTGCTTCTCTTATTCTTTTATAGTTTTGTTTTGATTTATGATTGACATGTATTTTTCAAGAATAATTATTATCCTCATTTAATGCTCCCTCTTGGAAAGTGCTTTTTCCATTTAATGCAAGACTTGGTTGCTTGCCCTATCAATCATTTTCTTCCTTTTCGTATTGACATTAAATGCAAATTTTGCCATGACAATCTTTTTTTCATTTTTTTTATTCAACTCCTTTTTACATATTTGCTTTATTTACAATCTTTTGAAAACAAAATATGGACATTTGCTTGTAAATATTAACTATGGAGTCTACATTTGAATATGGATAGGGAGGTTTTTTTACCCAAAATTAAATTATTGATTTGTTGAATAACAATATATTTAACAAATTCATTTTTGCAACAATGGTAATCTAGCATTATTCTGAAGCTTTTTCGAATAATATTCACTTGTTTTCAAGATTTTCAATCATCATGAACTATTGCTTCATGTAGAGAGAAATAAAGCCAATTCAAATCGAAAATTAATGGATAAAAAATATTTGATAGTCTTAAATCCTATATAAAGAAAAAGAAAAAAAGGAAACGAAGCGAAGCAACCTTTCGTGCAAACTAAAGTTAATTAATATTGAATATCAATTAAATGTTTTTTAAAAAAATGAATAAAAATTAAAATGAAAACGACTAAATAAGATGTCTCGTGAAATTTTTATTAAATATTGAATCCAAAAAAAAAAATTGTGAATCCATCTTTTTCTCTTCAATCCTTTAATTTATTTTTCTTTACACCCATCATTTTTAATCATTTTATATACTTTAAACATGTAACGAAGTTACATTATTACATTTTAAAAAATAAGTCAGACCACTGAATTCTTCAAGGAATTAAGGTTGTTAAATCATAGTAGCAATAAAGTCAATCATCTTTTTTGTCCTCTATGATGAAGTATAAGTAAGTGAATAAAATTATTATTTTTGAATAATTTAAAATTATAATGAGATGATCACATAATTTAATATGATATTAAAAAAAAGTTAGTTGTTATTAATTTTTTTTTTTTCATATGTTTGATCTATAAAAAAAATCATAAGTGAAGCCGTGTGTTGGGATCAAATTAAATTACTAATAAAAAGTAAAGTGGTCTCTCTAGTGCTTCAAATTTTTCAATGAAATAATTGCATATATATATTTCAACGCTACTAGTTCTTGCTATTTTATAAAATATTGTAATAAGTGAAAGAGTTGACATTAGCATAACAAATATATATACTTTTTCGTTTCGTTTTATGTGGCACCCTTTGACTTAACACGATATTTAAGATAAAAAGAAAGACTTTTAAAACTTGTAGTATAAAATCATTCTTAGATATTTGTGTAGCCGAGAATTACTTTATTAAAGATAAAAAAAATTTTAAAATTAAATTATTTTTATTTGAGTAAAATGATACGCTTTTTAAGACGTTCTAAAAAAAATGTCACGTAAAATATGACGAAGAGATATGTGTTTTTTTTGGAAAAAAGTTGTGCCAAGCAAAAAAGTAAACAAGATGACATTATAATGAAGGGAAAAAAAAAATTATATAAGTACCTTTCTAAAGGGTAAATTGGAATTTTTTACTGTTAGGCCAATGCATTAGCCAATCAATATGGAGTTTGGTGAATTAATTGATCACTCTAGTTGAAATATATTAAATTATTATTTATCACATGATTTTGCTGAACAAAGTCAATATCTTTTACTTACTCAGAAAGATCATAATTCTAAAAATGGAAATATTCATAGTATCTAT
Source organism: Solanum medicagineum (assembly GCA_026153255.1). NCBI lineage: Eukaryota > Viridiplantae > Streptophyta > Magnoliopsida > Solanales > Solanaceae > Solanum > Solanum medicagineum. The sequence goes on along the minus strand of JAPFFP010000012.1, from coordinate 563,716 downwards.
TTTGATTGTAATGGTGATGATAGTTGATGATAATTGTAATAATAATCACAATTAATTGTGATAATGGTGATTGTGGACGAGGAATTATAAATAGTGCTCATTAATAATGGTGAGCATCAATTGTTAGCGATGACATGAATGAAGTGGTAGCGAAATTATCATCTTTATATAAAGTATAGAAAAAATATTTTAACGATATTAAAATTTTGCTAAAGATATTAATTACTCGGACTTACTCCCTCCATCTCATATTACAAGGACATTTGTCATTTTACACGGCTCTTAAGAAATCATTAATACATTAGTAGACTTTATCATTTTATCCTTTATTTATCTCAATGTACATTAAATTAAGTTAGAAAAAATTATTAATATACTAACTAATGCTGAAATAAAATGAGAAAAAAGTAATTAATTCTATTATAATTTAATCAATATTTTTATAATATGAAATAAATATTTATAAAAAAATATCCTTGGAGACGAAAAGAGTACTTAAGATCGAAATTTCCATAAAATTCACAATTGTTCCTTGTTTGCAGACAAAGCGAATTCAGAATTTTTTTTTTTAATGCCTAATTAAATGCTTATTATATATATAATCTCACATCAAGGTGTGGCGTTTTGTTTGATGACCCAAATAATTCATTAAAATATTTCTACCTAATTTCATTATCACGGCATCTCAGCAAAAGGGTATATGCCTTTTTGTTTTTTCGAGGAGTTGAATAAGGTCGAATTAATCAAACATTATCACAACAAATTGGAAATGTTTTATATTGATATTCCACCATAATCACAGGTAAGACCTTGAGACAATTATTTAATGATAGTAGTGTAATTATTGTTGTATTATATTTAAAAAGAATAATATATATAAATATTTATAACTACTACCTATAAAGTGTACGTTGTCAAAGGGTTTAACGATTTTGGATATAATGATACTAGTTAATTATTGTTATATATTTTTGCGACAATAAATATTCAATAAAAGCAAAATTTATTATCCCTAAATATTTCTTTTGTTATACTGATTTTATTTGTTTCAAATTATTTGACGTGATTTTGTTCCATTTAGTTCAGATTTTTAGTAATTATTCGTTATTTTAGAAAGTTAAGATTAAATTAATTATTTTTCTTCTATTTTATTTTTAATAGTAATTATAGTTTATGAATACAAACACTTTTATTATGGGTAGATGAAATATAAATAAAGTAAACATATTGTATCTTAAAATATAAATAAAATGGAAGTATAATGTTTTCATCATATGGTCTAGGCATAAGGTACATAGACTTGAAGATTTGTACGGCATAAAATAATTAAAAGCTGATTTAAGCAATAAATATTGTGTTTAATGCAACAACTCTTTTTAACAATAAAATTTCATGACAAAAAGTGTTTCAAATTAATTTGATTTGTATTAATCTAATAATGTAGCACCCTGTAACATTTTGAAATGTTTAAAGCTTATTTGTCAAATGGGTTTTCAAGAGAAAGAGGATGTTTTATAAATAAATAAATATAAGATTAGATTAGATATTGAGAAGGGTTTTGATTATTTTAACATATATATATTTAGTAGTATAAGAAGTTGTGTATGTTTTGTAAATCCATCCAATGAATATTAAAATAATTTTTTGATATGAAGATTTAAAGAAAGAAATCTACATGAAAGCACATAAGGAGTTTGTAATTTCTTACAAAGAAAAAAAAGTGTGTAGACATATCAAGTCTCTTTGCACATTAAAACAATTAAGCAACAAAATAATAACATCCAATATTTGATCATACAAATTGTTTAAGTGTCATTCAAAATTTAATGTTATCGTAGTTATTCTATTCCATCAGAACAAGCCAATCTAAACTCCACAAAACAGATTTAAAATGCTGAAGTGATTAAACAAAACAACAAAAACGAAAGTCATAACAAACTCAACTAATCCTCCAAGGATTGGTTGTTACTTGTACAAGCCGCTATCATATACAAAATATCGAAATAAGTACAAGTCTAAAAATGTTTTTACCCTTAAATAGAATAAAGCCTAAAAAGAAATAGGAATTAGAGAGTTCCCCAAATGACAATAACTAGCTCTCTAAGTTTCTTGGAAGCCTCAAATAGTCAAGGGTACAATACTACTCACGGTCCGAGCTTAGAATCAACACAAGTGTAAGATGAAGGAGTGAGTATCAAAAATGAAACATATCCAACAAGGCAACTAACAAAATGAAGCAACAATTTCTTTCATCCCAATCGGACCACAAAAACTACAATCTATATTGAAATTAACCCAACTTAACATATCATAATGCACAGTTCAACAGATCCCACAAATCACAATTTTTAACCACAAAGTCACAGCTCACAGGTAATCATACAGTCAACCATAAAAAAAGAGTGGAACGCTTGGGAGAACCAACCTGTAACTATGCTCTTTCTATACATATTATACGTGATTTCTATCTTTAACATGCCTTAAAGCAGGTAAACAGTGGTAATAAGCCAAAAGGAAATGCATATGACTAGGCCGTTGGGGCCACGCTATCTAAAGTACGAGACATGACCATACTTT
>JAPFFP010000012.1:530920-548603 GCA_026153255.1 Solanum medicagineum | reverse complement strand
TTTTTGTTTTGTTTTTTATGTTATGTGGATAGTTAGAATTTGGATTTTATGACGAGGCGGGGGAGGGGGGGGGGGGGGGGGGGGGGGGGGGCATGACCCAACCCGAATTTGAGTCCAAAATAAATTTAGGTGGGTCATAATCCAACCAACCCATTTTAACATTTTCAATTTCAATCCAACCCGCCCGTTTGATATCCTAGTTTCAACCTTTAAAAAGGTTTTTAGCATTGCACTTGCATTTTTATTAAAGTTATGCGTTCACATCCACTAATTCATGCAATTTTCATGGATCTTTATACATAAATTTGTTTTCCGTCTCAAAAGTACTAGATTCAGACAATAACACTAACATTGTGTTTTGTTGTTGGCACAGTCCTTGGCATTGGCTCATGCAGATATTGATGATGGGAAGGTTGTGTTTGTTCCATGGGTTGAAACAGACTTCAGAACTGGTGAGGCTCCATGGTGGGCTTAGAAATCCCATCTACCTTTTATTTATTTGCTAGTATATAATATTCTCTTGTATCTTTGTTACATAGAAGCTTATTCCCCTTTTTTATAAAGGAAAAAAAAAATGTAACTATGGAAACATTATCCCTGTGGTCCCAAAATGTAACATTTTTCATTTGGGATAAAGTTCTTTTTGTAATTGTTTATCATCTTATCATTTTTAATTTGTATTGATGATGTCTGAATCAGCTTATACACATATTAACTATTTTTTACTTTAAGCATTAAATAATTTTGCTCACTATATTAAAAGTTTTGGACAAATAAAAAAATTCTTATAATACATATTTTGTCTCTATTGGAATTTAATCAGAAGACTTTATGATTTTCCCCCACTATATGGACACTGTCATATTCTTAAGGTAAATTTCATTTTGTTTATATCTTTTCATTAAGAGTAAGAAAGACAAACATTATAGTAAACTGTTTGCATGATTTTTATCTGTTATTTCATAATATCTCATAAGACATTATGCTATATTATTTTAGTAAGTATAATATTTGAATAATATGATATGATCACTATTTAATATGAGTCAATTTAAATTAATTAAGTTATGATTTATTATTTGGTTTATTTTTACACACTTCATTGTGATTCTCATATTTAATTACTCCTCCATTTTAATTTCATCCTAATTTATATGATATGGTTGAACTTGATATAAGATTCTAGACATACAAAAAAAAAAGAATTTAATTTATTCTAAAAAAATAATATATATTTTATGAATTTTTGTTGAATAAAGTAAAATTTAATATTGATAAAATCAATAAAATTATTAATTGTTAAAATATTTAATTTAATTGACTAAAACAAAGATATATCTTCTTCATTTTATTTTATATGACACTATTTTTTCTTTGACCCATTTAAAAATGAATTATCTTATTGTAATTATAAAGAACAATAAAAATATACCCAATGAAATTTTATAAATAAAATTTAAAAAAATAATTTAATTTCAAAATTCTTATTTATTATTAATAAAATAAGTTATAAGCACATAAGAATTTAAAAATTTATTTAAAATTATAATTTTTTTAAAAATAATTATTTAAATTTTATATTAAATAATGTCATATAAAATGAAGCGTTGAAACCAAATAAATTAGCATATTCCAAGAATCTATTCTTGAAGTTAAAGCGTGACGAAAAGAATCCAGATGCTAGGTCACGTGATACACACGTGTCTGTTGTTGCTTTGGTTAAAGACAAGATTTTTTTATTTTTTTTAAAATTGATTAAATTAGTAGCCTCTGATAGATTTGATCATTTTGAGATGACTCATGCAACCTTGCTTGCCACGTGTAACACTGTCCTTAGCCGTACCACGTGCCAAAAATTAATATTTTAAAAATAAATATACGAAACTAAATACTTTTGAATATATTTTTAATATTATATCAATTAAAAATAGAGGGATCGAGTAGTTAAATTATATTTGTGTTTGACAAATATGTTGATTTCTAAACTCCATAATTTATTATCCTCTTTCTTTCAATTTATTAATCCAATTTTAACGTGACACAACATTTACAAAAATTAAAATTATAAATTTTAAATATAAAATATATCAAATATACGTAAAATAACTCATTCATAATTTTTTTAAAAAGCATATAACTAAAGTAGACATGTTGACCACGGTACTTATTTCCATTTTTTAATATAAAATAATAATAATAATAATAATAATAATAATAATAATAATAATAATAATAATAATAATAATAATGTGGTATATAAAAAATAAGCTCATGTAATTTGTACTTTTGTCGAGTCTCATATGCAACAAGCGACAATGCGGCCAAAATTGCACATCAACATTCCTATCTTCATCGACAAACATAAATTTAAATAGTAAGAATCTAATATAAATATGAAATTTTTTAAGTATCAAAATTATACTACTATATATATAACTAATAACTAATTATATTATATTATCTTTTAATTTCTTTTATATTTTAAACCTGCTTAAGCAAAATTTCGTAGTGTTATTAATTAAAACACCATATTCCCACACCGCCTTTCCTTTTTTTTCCATATAAATACCCTCTCGTCAATCAAATAATCATTTCCCATAAAACTCTTAAAAATACTATTATTTCATCAAATTATCAAATTTTTTTCTACTATATCATCACTATTAACAAAAAAAAAATACAAAACTTTGAAATTATGGTGGTGAAGTTGAGTCGTGTTTGGATGGCAGCTAGTGTAGCCGTTGTAAACGGACATTTGGATCACGGCGAGAAATTGAAGTCTGACGTCAGTGACATCAGATTATTCTCTGGACTTCTCGTCGGTTCCTCATATTATTTGGAGAAGAAGAAGAATAAGCAAATTGATGAGTCCCTACGCCAAGTCATGTACCTTAATTGTTGGGGATAAATTTAAGAAAAAATCGCAACAAACAACAACATACTCAGTAAAATTTCACAAGTGGGATTTGGGAAGGATTGAATGTACGAAGAGAAAATCGCAACTATATATATTTTTAGATTTAATTTTATTTCTATGTATTTACACTTCTGTTAAATTTTATGTCACTTCTTAATCTTTATGTCAACGTCCTTAATTTTTATTTTTAATTTTAATTTTTTTTACATAATTTGGTAAATAATGATTGACACTTTTGAGTAAAAGATAAAGATTGACATATAGAGGTAAAATTAGATCTAAAAATATATATATTTGTAATTAATACTAAATTTAATTTTTTTTTTGGTAGTATAATGGTAATTAGTTTTAACTTTTATGGGGAAAATTTCAATAGCTTAGTAAGTTTCAAATAATGGTAATAAATGAAAGATATCACATCAGTAATAGAAATGCTCCTGAGCTTCAAATAATGTACTGAAGTTTCAAGTTTAAAATTCGTCCTAAAATGAGAAATGGTCGTTTTAAATATAATTTGAAATTTTACAATTCGAGAACTAAAGAAATAAGTTTGAACAGTTATTTTGCTTTAAAGACTATGAGATTTTTATTTTTAATTAACAAAATTTTAAAACAATAAAAATACCAATTAATTATGAAATGGGATGAATTCATGTGAACACCACAATGATCATTTTGGAATTTTTTTGAGAAATTATCGTTTTATCCTTTTTGTTAGTAGTTTCGAGTTTTAATTAGATCATTTGTATGATTGCTTTTGATTTTTCGTTAAAGAGTTGAGAGTCGTCGGATTTTTTTTTAGTTTTAAGACTTAAGTTATTCTAAAAGTAAGTTTTGATATCATTTGAAGTTTTGAGTCTCAAAATAGAATTTCGTCAATTTTATCAGTATTGGAATATGAAAATTGATCTAAGCGAATTGTCAGAATAAAATTTGATATTTGTTTTGTTGATTTGAGGTTTTAAATCGTAAATTTGATTTGAAATTTGATATAGGCTTGAGTTTGGTCGGATGTTTGGATTAAAATTTGATGATTTCATTGAATTCAGGATGATTTTAGGTATAAGAGAGACTTTGATATATTCTTCGGGAGTTTTGAAAATTTTAATCTTTTTAAACTTTAAAGTTATTTATCAAATTTTGAATCAAGAATTTAATTACGATTTATTGGATATTAAGAAAAGATTTTGAAATTAATTTTTGATAATTTTTAATTGAGTCGGAAACATTAAATTTGTAACATATATAATTTGTGTACGTAGAGTTCCCAACGAATTCCATGAATTTAATTGGAGACATCAAATTTTCTCAAATTTGATATTTGAAATTCTTATAAAATATATAGTCAATCAAAAACATAACTAACCTATAAAAATATATATATTGAGCTACTACCTTTGAGATTATAAATTTTTATACGAAAATGGATTAGCTCTAAACCTTTATTATTAGGTAATTATAGATAAATCATATAGGTTTTTTTTTAAATAATTAATCAAGTGTGTTAAACGCAATTAAAAGTAGTGCTAATTAGAAATAGAAATATTTTGAAAGATGCAGCTATCTTCTTATTGACAGCATAACTATCTGCTAACATGTTACTCAATTTTTTGATCCACTTCAATTGTAAAAATTTTATCTTTAGGCGTATGTGGGTTGAAGCATTCACTACTGCAGTGTATTTAATCAACAGATTGCCATTTTCTGTTATCAACATGCAATCTCCCCTTTCTTCTCTTTATGGTCGTGATACTTTTCAGGGGGAGGCCAGAGTGGGCTCAGCGGTCAGCCTCCATTCGAATTATGTTAGGGGGTCTTTCGCTTTTGCCAGATCTAGAGAGATACTACAAGTCCTCCGTCCCAGATTCCATCGCCGCGGCCATCTGGTTCACCGGTACTACCAAAAAGTCTCATACTTACGTTACTGTTATTGATGGTTTGATTATCTTGGACCACGAGGACCCGGGTCCGTAATACAAAACAAGTATAGCATAAACTTTTTTATTTATTGTGAACTTATTCATTTATGCGGAGCGTACTAAATCCACTACATAGCACATCACTATGCGATATCACTTTGAACTTGATTAAGAAAGCCGGCCGTATTACCGCAACAATAATTTTGATCTCTATTCATGTTTTGGTCTTCCCAATGTATTTTCCGGGCTATAAATTATGTTATTAACTTCATATAAACATGCACTAATCTCCATTAAGAGTAAAAATATAGTAAGCTATATTAATTATGGCTGGATTAACTAACAAATCAGCTAAGAAATTGGCCCTATTTCTTTCTTTCCTTCTCATTGCACTGGTTGTTGTTGAGAGTAGACAAATTGCTGGTTAGTTTGCATGTCTGAAATTGTGATTCTTTTTTAGTTTGTTAAATTTTTTTTTTAATTAAATATAGAAATACTTTAATTTAGACGTTTTAATTTATCTTAAATAAGAAGTTTTTATAGTCACAAAAATATTATGATATATTTAAATAAGTTTTACAACTATATAAATGCAATAACCTTCATTATTTTCAAACACCCTCTTTTAAATTTTATGCTTAGTCAAATAAGTTTATATATAAAAAAGAGATTCATATAAATTGAAATTGAGGATCAATAAATGGTTGGATAGGTAGATCTTAAAAGAATTTTTATTAATTTTGAAATTGTGGTTATTATTTCAAAACTTTTTTATTGATTTTTAGTCACATAAATTTTAACATGGGGAAGTTCTACAATATTAGCTATTCAACCAACCTATTCGTGGAATGCAATTGATATAGTCAATTTTTCTTGAGTAACTAATGTTGAGCCTAACTATTACATTAATTACGTCAAACATAATTATTATCATTATGATTAATTATTTTTTTTTAATTTTTCATAATATGCAATTCTCGAAAAAGGTGATGCTACCTTGGTCTGCAACTCAGTTTATGGAGCAGAGTTAGGTGACAGCTGTGTAGGCGTAGCTCAGAAATTCAAGCTCACTTTGATAGAATTTGGTGCTTTGAACCCCAATATGAATTGTGATGCAATATTCGTGGGACAATGGCTTTGCATTAATGGATCGGCTTGAACTTTCAAGTTGGGATGAATTGATTATCATTAACACATAGCCTCCCTATTTATAATCAACAATATTTATATTTTGTATTAAATAAAAAGATCTATGAATTTTTTCATAGTCTCTCCTGCCATTTCATAATTGGCTAGTTGTTGTATGATTTTTATTCGATATTTTCTTTTTGAAATATTTTTCTAATTTTGTCATCAATAAAATAACGAATTATACTCAATTCATTTAATTTGTTCAAAATTTAATTGAGCTAAGATGCATCGCGCACAACAACAACAACAACAACATACCCCAGTGCCTCAAAAGGCTCCCGCTCATTGCGGGGTGAGGGGGGGTCGGATGTACGCAGCCTAACCCCTATGTTTAAAAACATAAAGCGACTGTTTCCAGTAAGATGCATCGCGCACAAAGTTTGAAAAATGCAAAAAAAAAAAAAAAAAATTAATTTATACTATAAATCTTTAATGGATCAAATTAATCTATAAAAAAGTTAGAATACTTGCAAAAAGAGAAATTTTGAGCATATATAGAGAAAATATACCAACAACAATCAAAAAAAATATTTTTTTCATAAATAAAAGAATGTGAAATGCATGAAAAAATCTCTTTAATTTTCACAAAATCCTTAAAGAGACATGATTATAATATTTATTTAATTTTCGAATCTACATGAAATGTTTTAATCCTATCCTAAAATAGCCACGGAAGACATTCAATGTAAAGATAAGATTTTAAAGAAAAATATAATTTTATGATTAATGTATTCAGAAAATTTTCAATTAGATTAAATAAATTATCTATATAGAAAAATACGAGTTAACATCTAAATTTATTTTGACAACAATATAATAATTATCTTGACTCTAATTTCATATACTTTAGGATCAAATTACTAAACTTTTAAAATACATTAAGAATCATTTTCACTATATTTATACATTCAAGATTAAATGAGATCAAACATATATACTTTCTATGCTTTTTATTTATTATGTATACTAAAAATACTTATTTTAAAATAGTGATCAACCTAAATAATTAAAAAGATCAATTATTTTTATAACTTCATTCTTAATATTAATCATTCACGAGACACATAACTAGATAAAAATTAAAAAATTAATAAACAATATAATATACTTAATATATCTTTTTTAAAAAATAGTGTATGATATTATTAGAAAGACAATTAAAAAATCTTGTTAGAAACACTAGTCGCGGAAAAAAAAAGAGACAATTACAAAAAAAATGGAGGAATAATAAAGTACTAATATAATCTTTTATCCTTCGAATATCCGAATAAAAGGCGGGTTCTAATTTTTTTCAACATTCATAGTACCGATTCAAAATTTTGGAAAATCTGTAAAAGTTAATGATGATACTACTTCAATTTCGAAAATTGATGAAGATTTTCAGGAATTCCCTTCATCGATCCTTCAAAATTTGATCGTAATTATCATTTGCAAAATTTTAAAGGAATTTGAACCCTAAAACTTAGCTGGATGCAGAGGATAATATCAATTTCATCGGATTATTTGAATCGGATAGTCCAGAATCTTGTTAGCAGTTATTCAGCACCTATATGGGCAACTTTAGTTGCTGGGTTCTTCGTAATCTGTACTCTCGCACTCTCTATGTATCTCATTTTCGATCACCTATCAGTTTACAAAAATCCAGAGGTGAAAATCTCTCCTTTTTTTGATGTTTTATGTTTATTGGAATAATGGGTTTTTATATTTGTTTATATGTATCTGTTTTTTTTAATGGCAGGAACAAAAGTTTTTGATTGGAGTGATATTGATGGTGCCTTGTTATGCTGTTGAATCAGTGAGTGTTTCTGTTTTGTTTTTTCCTTGCTTTTTGAAGTTATATGAGTTGGGATTAGCAGAAAGCCAAAATCTTTCTCGAAATACCAAATTGAAAAGTTAACAAGTTGTTGCACCTTAGGTGTGGCTTAGTGGTTAATGAAGTTCGTTGAGTACCGTGAGATCTCAGGTTTATATTTCAGCAGAGATAAAAAGAAAAATATGTGATTTCGTCCTAATCTGTTCTAGCCTTGGTGAATAGAGTTACTTAGTACTTGGTGATGCTGGGTGGTGGCGGGTGTCTCGTGGAATTAGTCGAGGTGTGTGCAAGCTAGTCCCGACACCATGGTCATTTGAAAAGATAAAAGGAGAAGAATGATGAGTTGTCATGATCACTCATTAGTATCAAGGCTAATGATAGTGATAAAGCTTGGTCTTTGTTTTGTTCGTGTAGGCAAAACTAAATGTAGAGGTTTATCAAAAAATGTATTGAAAGGGAAAAGGAGAGGAAGGATTACTTTCCCGGACACCACAGTTATAAAAATAAAATAAAAAATTAATGAGGTGTCATGATCATTCATTAATATCAATTCCAGTGATGGTAATTAAGCTCATTCTATCCTTGTTCGTTGAGGAGGCAAAATGTAATATAGAGTTTTATCAGAAAAAGGTACTGAAACGAAAAAAAAGAAGACTAATAAGTTTTTTGCTCAGGTTCCAATAGTATCTTATGCTGAAAAGGAATAAACAGTGAAAACTTCAGAGAGGAAAAACAAGGAAGAGATGTGTTAGTAGACTTCAAGTTGGTCACTAGCTGAAGGTGATAACACCGATAGGAAAAAGTGAATGTAATATGATAACATACAAATTGTCTTAACAGTTACAGAGGTACATATCCTTATCACATAAAAGAATGCAAATTTGAAAGAGAATAAAACATACTTTACTCAATTTCATAAGAATTAACATTTGTCAAGTGTTCGAGATTTTTACCTCTTTTTATATTAGACATTGACATTCCTTGTTGAGGGCCCTCACTTTCACACTCTATCAAACTGAAGCAAAAGAAAATGACTGACGGATTAGTCATGGATATTCAAAGTTGATATTTATGATATATATTTCACAAAGTTTTGTTTGTAATCTTACAAGACTAAGTTAAACTCACAGCAAAGGCGAACATTTTGTTGAAGATCTCAGCTCGTTTTGACTTTAAGAGTTGTTGTCATTAACTCAAAGGAGTTTATTTGGTTAAATTTCTAATATGGCTTCTTTTTCAGTTTGTGTCATTGCTAAATCCAGCGATTACTGTTGAGATCGGGATACTACGTGATTGCTATGAATCCTTTGCCATGTACTGCTTTGGAAGGTATCTTGTTGCATGTTTAGGTATGGAAGTTATCTATGCCAAATTTGATTACTTGTTGACTTCCATCTAATGTTTAGATTTAGGAAAGCAACCCTACTAGCCGTTATGCATAAAGAAAGAATTTTTTCCCCTTGTTTTGCAACTTGAAAAGATGTGATAGCTATTCATCATTGTTCTCCTATTCATCAGCAGATTCCTTCTCACATACACTTACACATACACATACACATACACATGCTCACGTGTTTCTTGTTGGCACAACAACTGAAGTTTGACTGCTTGATATGAAGGCTGGTGTGCTTATTTGCTAAAAGGTTTTCTCAAGTGCCCCTGTACCGTTAAAATGTTACTTGAAGTTTGCAAAGCTTAATTTTGTCTCGGTTTGTTTTTACTAGTCTATGCCACTAGTCACCAGCAAAATGTCTCCAAAATCTATTATATGAACTCATTCAGTTATTTGTGCTTTCTTCCTTTCTTTTTTCACCTTCATTTTTCCCCAAATTAGGTGGAGAAAAGAGGACCATACAATTTATGAAGAGGGAAGGACGCGAAGGTTCAAAGATGCCACTACTAGAGCATGGCTCTGAAAAGGGGATTGTTAAGCATCATTTTCCCATGAATTATATTTTGAAGCCATGGAAACTTGGTCAGTGGGTGTACCAAGTTATCAAGTTTGGAATTGTCCAATATGTAAGTGTGCTACCTGGCTTAGAGTCTTTATTCCTTTGGACAGACAAGATTAACTTGTCTCTTCACTTAACCATATACTATACAAACTCTGCAGATGATAATCAAAGCATTTACAGCTACTTTGGCAGTGATTCTTGAAGGTTTTGATGTATATTGTGAAGGAGACTTCAAATGGAATTGTGGGTAAGAAACACTTCATTGTCATTGGGTGGCTCGCGCTCCTTGATTTGTTCTTCTTGTTTTCAGCTGGATTTGGCCTTCTATCCATCCCTTTGATCAAATAATCTTTTTATCCTACATTTTTCTTTTTTCCCCATGATAGTGATGGTCCGTTGCTACTTCCCTTGGCTAATGGAATAAGATTCCTTCGTGTTACCTTGCCTGGTGCTATCCAGTGTGAGACTGTCTTTGTGTGACTTTTGGTGAAGCTTAAGTTGTCATGTCTTTATGTTCATATGTTATATATAAGACAGCCAGCCAGAGAGGAGTGTATCCCACAATAATTCATGAATAGTGACTGCATAGGTCTCAATATTCAAATTATGGGTATAAAACTGCATCTATTTGGCAGATACTCCTATAAATAATTATTTGTCTAGAAATATTTTGACATTCAATACCATGTTATCATGCTTATTTGACCATGTAATTAATGAAGTAACTGTCCAAAAAATCTCTTACACTATCTATCTTGGCTGTGCAGGTATCCGTATATGGCTGTTGTTTTAAATTTCAGTCAATCATGGGCATTGTATTGCTTAGTTCAATTTTATACTATTACAAAGGATGAATTATCTCACATCAAGCCGCTGTACAAGTTTCTTACTTTCAAGTCAATTGTTTTCTTAACTTGGTGGCAAGGACTGGCAATAGCCCTGCTTTCTACACTTGGTTTCCTTAAAAGTCCAATAGCTCAAGCTCTGCAGTTTAAGTCCAGCATTCAAGATTTCATCATATGCATTGAGGTAATTGTTCTGGAATTGGGCATATTTTTGTTACTTCTATTACCAAACGTTTTATTTGGGCCATCAGGAATTTTTCTTGTGATTGCTTGCAAGGAATTGTGCACAAAATTACTTGTTATTCTATTAAGGCGGGGGCTAGAAACTTGAAAGATAACCTTTAATCATACGTGATGGATCTTGCATTAGTTCAAAATCTTATGTTTTACAACTGATGCATCCATGTGCCATTTGATCTATGCATATGATGCATTCTGATGTGCTACTGGAACTGATGCATATAAATGTCGAAAGCTGCTCTCAATAATTCTTCTTTCAGACATTAACTGCTGGCATAATGCTCCAGAATTTGCTTATCCTGTTGCAAGGTTTCTTATAGTTGACTCTGGAGTATTTCAGGACTGCTTTGTTCTTTATTTGGGTTCAAAGTCACGTTTCTTTTCCTACCCTACCCACAAAATGAGGAAAGAAAATACATGCACAAATCCTGCCCATGATTTTTATGTTTCTGAAGGTTTCTTCGGGGTGTGAGGGTCGAGGGATGGGTAATGTCACTGATGAATATAAACACTAAGTTTCTTTGTTATATATTAATGCTTTTGATATTCCTCCAAAATTTTGAAGTTTAACAACTCTTGTGGTTCATCCAGTACAGATGGGCATTGCTTCTGCGGTTCACATATATGTCTTCCCTGCCAAGCCATACGAGCTGATGGGAGAGTTTTTTACTGGGGATGTTGCAGTTCTTGGAGATTATGTATCTGCTGACTTGCCAGTAGATCCTGACGAGGTTAGAGATAGTGAACGTCGCACCAAATTACGTCTTCCTCAACCAGACATTGATGATAGGGGTGGAACAACCATACGAGAAAGTGTTAAAGATATCTTCATTGGAGGTGGCGAATATGTAAGCATCTCTCTTTGCTATTTATGCTTTGAGACCATGTTGTTTTTGAAGCTACCTATTAGTGTGTCTAAACATAATAACTTTCTATTGCAACTTCTGATATCTCAAGTATGCTTTTTAGCTCATTCAAGTGTCATTCAATTGCGGATATTACTAATTTTCACGAGGCAGAGTTCAAGGATAGATGAATGATCATCCCAAGGAATTGGAGCGTTTTCTCCTCCCACTCACAGTTCCTATTTTTCGATTTCTCTAGTACTAGGAGTTCATCACATTTCGAGGATTTAGAGTGTATTCTCCTGTGCACACACTTTGTACTTTCCCATATGTCCTCGTCGTCCAAATAAAGTCAACCTATTTCAATTACTAATGATTGCAGATGGTACGTCATCTCTGCTGTGATTGAACAACATCCGTGTGACCTTCCAGTATCACTAAATTCTGTCCCTTGTTAGAAATTGATTGTTTTTGTCACTGCCAAAACTTTAATCATCATGGTTTAACAAAATACTAAAGTAATAGCTGTAAAATTAGTTCAATAGAAAAATTGATCATATCAATGTTTTCTGAAAGCTAAACGATTCTTGAAAGTTGTGAAAATTATATAGATTATATTATCAGTGGAGTGCTGCAAACATGTTGGACATTCTTAAATGAAAATATTGGGTTGAAAGAATATCTAATATAAGCTTATCTGGTAAAAAGAATATACTTTAAGCTCGAGTTGCAGTTCGAACTTGATCTTGCTCGAATTTACTCTTCAGCTAAGCTTGAATTTTCATAAATTTATACCATCGAGCCTACTGTCTCCATATTTCACTCTTCTCCTTGCTAACTATACTTTATGGTACTGCAAGCAGATAGTGAATGACTTGAAATTCACAGTAACTCAAGCAGTAGAACCTGTAGAGAAAGGAATTCAAAAATTACATGAAATCTCTCAGAACATAAAGAAGCACGACAAAGGGAGAAAATCAAAGGACGATAATGGTGTTGCCTCATCATCTCCAACAAGAGTCATACGTGGTATAGATGACCCCCTTTTGAATGGAAGCATAAGTGATAGTGGAACTTCTAAGAGGAAGAAGCACCGTAGAAAATCTGAATATACCAGTGCAGAAAGTGGTGGAGAGAGCAGCAGTGATCAGAACGTTGGTGCTATTCAAGTTCGTGGTCAAAGGTGGGTTACCAAAGATTAGTCAAGAACGAAAGGCTGAAAAGTAAAATCCTAAAGATCTGCACGTAGTATGCATCTTCTCCTTTGGGAGCCTGTGGAATTGTTTAATTCCCCATGGCATTGTTCTTTCTTCTCCAAGTAGAAGTTTTGCTTCAGAGAATTTCCTCCGCGCCTTCATATTTCCTTTTCTTACCTTATTAGAAATGGAAGTGCTATATATTATGAAAGCACTTCTTGGTTGTTTATACATTGTCGTTTTGTTGCACATAATGGGCTTCGGAATGTTGTATAGATTTATGTATCCTCCTGGGTCCATGATCCCTTTCTGTACTAGGATCTGTTGGATGGTTGAGGTTTCTTCATTTGTGTGTAAAGAGAATAGCTACTGAATAGCTGAGTACTCTACAGTTTAACATATGAAACTTTGTTGAGATGTATTTCAGCCTATGTTGTTCGGACTCTTTAAAAGTGTCAGCGTGTGCGTGTTGCTTTGTCAAAGGTAGTGTATTTTTGGAGAATCCGACATAAAGTGAGGAGTCTGCGCAATTTAGATTTCAGCATGACAAACAACCAAATACCCTGTGTAACCTTTCAAAGTAAGGTTTAAGGAGAGTAAAGTATACGCATTACTTGATTTTGTAGAGATAAGAGGCTATTACTAATAGATTACTGGCTTAAATAAAGCATTTCAAGCAATTTGAAAATGGGAATACATAAATGCTAATTGGAAAGCAGTGCACAACATACAAAAGAAAGAACAACAATGATAACAACAAAATAATGTGACAATGGAAGCAAAAAAAGAGCAGGTGATGATCGAATTCAAACAAGAAACCACAAGAATAGTGCTAATACCACTGGTAAAAAAGGAGGTTCAACTATGACTCCCAAGACTAGAAAAGCGAGAGAACGTTCAACTACTAACTCACCTTCTACTCTAATTTGTGACCTCCAAATCCTCCTATTTAAGATCATGCTGTCAGTAAGTTCAAGATGCGTCTTGCTCTGCCTAATCACCTTCTTATATTTTACATGTCTTTTTTATAACAATGGTATGTTTTGCTACTCTTAACGAGATAGGGGCCTAGCCAGGGGCAGATTTACCTTGCGCACGATGACCTTTTGTCTAGCATAAAAGATAATTGAGATTGAAACAGGATCATTGGGACATCCAAGCATGATATTTGTGTATTCTGGATTTGTGTTTGAGAATAGGTAGATATTTTCTGCTAAACTTGTGAAGATTCCTTGACCAAAATATGTCATAAGTCATATTTCAGAGTTTTTTATCACTTTTTTGAGAGGATACTTGAATATCTTCTCTGGAAGTTTTTTTTTTCTCAAAGGGGAAATGGAAGAGGGAATTACAAGACGAGAATCGAAGTCTCACCAACAAGGTGAATGTTTAGTCAATTAATTGAGCTACTGAAATTTGCCTCTTTGCACACGAGTATGATTTAGGCTTGAGTTTTTCTTAATAGATGAATTTTTTAATTAATGTTTTCTCTGATTCTCAAGCGACAGATTCAACTCAGGTTCGGTCTGAAATTTTTTCAATAAATCATTTTAATTGATTTTTCATTCGTTGCTCAAGAGACATGTTTAACTTAGGTTAGGTTTTATTGATAAATCATTTTTATTTATTGATTTTTCTTTTCCGCTCAAGTGATAGATTCAACTCACGTGAGGTTTAATCGTTTCTCTAAAAATCTATTTTTTTTATTGATTTATTTTTTGTTGCTCAAGTGACAAATTTAACTCTCATTAGATTAGTTTCTTGTTACGTGTGTTTGCATGTGCGTCACAGGTGAATTAATTTAGACTTCCTAATTTGAGTGTACAATACTCTATTGGTAAGAATTGTCCCCTCCCCCCATCCCCCTCCTCTCTCTCTCTGCATGATCTTTCATTACATACTAATTTCCTTTTAGACTTGTCACTCGCTATTGATTTTTTTTGTTAATCAAGTGATATATTTAGTTTAGGTTAGCCTTGAGCTTTTATTAATAGAACAATCTTTTTAATTGATTTATTCTTTGATTCTCAAGTTATAGATTCAACTCAGGTTCAGTTAGAGCTTTTTTCGATAGATCATTTTTAATTGATTTTTCCTTCATTGATCAAGCGACAGATTTAACTCAGGTTAGGATTGAACTTCTCTCATAAATCATTTTTATTTATAGAATTTTTTTTTTGCTCAAGTGATAGATTCAACTCAAGTTAGATTTAATCTTTTCTCTATAGATCAATTTTTTATTGATTTTTTTTGTTGCTCTGGTGAAAAATTCAACTCAATAGACTAGTTTCTGGTTATGTGCATTGCACATGCGTCACACGTGCATCGCGGCTGAATTAATTTAGACTTCCTTATTTGAGTATACAATACCCTATTGGTAAGAATTATCCTCTCTCTCTCTCTCTCTCTCTCTCTCTTTACCTTATCTTTCGTTACATACTCATTTCCCTTTAGACTTGCTACTCGCTATTGTTTTTTTCTTTGTTACTCAAGTGATAGATTTTGGGTTAGGCTTGAGCTTTTCTTAATGGATCAATTTTTTTAATTGATTTTTTCTCTAATTCTCAAGTGATAGATTCAACTCAGGTTCAGTTTGAGATTTTTTCAATAAATCATTTTGATTGATTTTTCCTTCATTGCTCAAGCGACATGTTTAACTTAAGTTAGGATTCAGTTTCTCTCATAAATCATACTCTTTCCCTTTGGACTTGCTACTCGCTATGGATTTTTTCTTTGTTACTCATGTGATAGATTTTAGGTTAAGCTTGAGCTTTTCTTAATAGATCAATTTTTATTAATTGATTTTCCTTTGATTCTCAAGTAACAGATTGAACTCAGGTTCAGTTTGAGCTTTTCTCAATAAATTATTTTAATTGATTTTTCCTTAGCCCACGAATTCTAGCTGCATGGGGCTTCGACGCAAAAATCATACGGGTGGATCCGCAACGAGCCCGGCAAGAGGCCCAGGTGGCCCGGTGGAGTTGACGGAGGCCTGCTAGAATTTTATGGGCCAAGGAACAGGAAACAAACGATTTAAGTGGGTGTTAGCCCACAGATTCTGGGACTCCATGGTGCTCCGGTGCAGGATTCCTAAAAATTCATGCAAGTGTGTCCATAACGAGCCCGAAAAGAGGCCTAAGTGGCCCGACGGGGTTGGTGGAGGCCTGGTAGGATTTTATGGGCCAAAGAACAGGAGACAAGCGATTTCGGCAGTTTTCGGTAGGTGTTAGGCCACGGATTCTGGAGCTGCATAGGGCTCCGGCGCAAGATTCCCAAAAAATCATACGAGTGGGTACGAAACGAGCCCGGAAAGAGGGCCAGGTGGCCCGCAGCATTGGCGGAGGCCTGGTAGGATTTTATGGGCCCAGGAAGCCGAAAGAGGCAATTTCGACAGTTTTCGGTGGGTGCTAGCCCACGGATTCTGGCGCTGCATGGGGATCCGGCATAAGATTCCCAAAAAATCATACGGATGGGTCCACAAAGAGAACGGGAAGAGGCCCAGGTGGCCCGACGGCGTGGGCGGAGGCCCGGTAGGATTTTATGGACCCAAGAAGGCGATTTCGGCAATTTTCGGGGGGGTGTTAGCCCACAAATTCTGTGGCTACATGGGCTCCGACTCATGATTCCAAAAAAATCATACAGGTGGGTTTGCAACGAGCCCAGCAAAAGGCCTAGGTGGCCCGGTGACGTTGGCGGAGGCCTGGTATGATTTTATGGGCCAAGGAACAGAAAATAAGCGATTTCGACAATTTTTGGTAGGTGTTAGCCCATGGATTCTGGAGCTGTATGGGGCTCCAACGTAAGATTCCCAAAAAATCATACGGGTCGGTCCGTAACGAGCCTGGCAAGAGGCCCAGGTGGATCGACGGCGTTGGCGGAGGCCCGGTAGGATTTAATAGGCCCAGAAAGCCGAAACAAGCGATTTGTTTCTGGTGCGTGGTATCCCACGGATTTTAGCGATGCGTGGGGCTCGATGTAAAATTATCAAAAGATCATAAGGGTGGGTCCACAACGAGCCCGACAAGAGGCCCAGGTGGCCCGGCGGTGTTGGCGGAGGCCTGCTAGAATTTTATGGGCCAATGAATAGGAAACAGCCGATTTCGGCAGTTTTCGATGGGTGTTAGCCCACAGATGCTGGGGCTGTACGATGCTCCGGCGCGAGATTCTCGAAAAATCATACGGGTGAGTCCGCAACGAGCCTGACAAGAGGCCTAGGTGGCGCGGCGGTGTTGGTGGAGGCCTAGTAGGATTTTATTGGCCTAGGAAGCCGGCACAGGCGATTTCGGTGGTGAGTGTTAGCCCACGAATTCTGGAGCTGCATGGGGATCCGGCACAAGATTCCCAAAAAATCACATGAGTGGGTCCGCAACTGGCCCTTCGAGAGGCCCAGGTGGCCCGGCGGCGTTGGCGGAGGCCTGGTAGATTTTATGGACCAAAGAATAGAAAACTGGCAATTTGGGCAGTTTTTAATGGGTGTTAGCCCACGGATTTTGGAGCTGCATGCGGCTCCGGCGCAAGATTCTTGAAAAATCATACGGGTGGGTCAGCAAAGAGCTCGTCAAGATGCCCAGGTGGCCCGGCTGCGTTGGCGGAGCACTTGTAGGATTTTGTGGGCCCAGGAAGTCGAAACAGGCGATTTCGGTGGGTGTTAGCTTAAGGATTCTGGCGTTGCATGGCACTTCGATGCAAGATTCTTGAAAAATCATACGGGTGGGTCAGCAAAGAGCTCGTCAAGATGCCCAGGTGGCCCGGCTGCGTTGGC
>JAPFFP010000012.1:512036-530820 GCA_026153255.1 Solanum medicagineum | reverse complement strand
GGAAGTCGAAACAGGCGATTTCGGTGGGTGTTAGCTTAAGGATTCTGGCGTTGCATGGCACTTCGATGCAAGATTCTAGAAAAATCATACGGGTGGGTCCGCAACTTGCCTTGAAAGAGGCCCAGGTGGCTCGGCAGCATTGGCGGAGGCCTGGTAGGATTTTATGGGCCAAGGAACAAGAAATAGCGATTTTGGCAGTCTTAGGTGGGTGTTAGACCACTGATTCTGGGGCTGCATGAGGCTCCGATGCGAGATTCGCGAAAACTCATATGGATGGGTTCACAACAAGCCCGGCAAGAGGCCCAGGTGGCCCAGCTAAGTTGGTGGAGGCCTGGTAGGATTTTACGGGCAAAGGAATAGGCAACAGGCGATTTTGGTAGTTTTCAGTGGGTGTTAGCCCACGAATTCTAGGGCTGCATAGGGATTCAACACAAGATTCCTGAAAAATCATACAAGAGGGTCCGTAACGAGCCCGGCAAAAGGCCCAAATGGCCCGGCGACATTGGCGGAGGTCTGGTAGGATTTTATGGGCCAAGGAACAGGAAAAAGGCGATTTCGATAGTTTTTGGTGGGTGTTAGCCCATGGATTCTCGGGCTGCATGGGGCTCAGGCGTAAGATTCCCAAAAAATCATGTGGGTGGGTCCGTAACGAGCCTAGTAAGAGGCCTAGGTGGCCCGAAGGCATTGGCGGAAGCCTGGTAGGATTTTATGGGAAAAGGAATAGGAAACGGGCAATTACGACAATTTTCGGTGAGTGTTAGCCCACAAATTCTGGGGCTGCATGGCGCTTCAGCGTAATACTCTCAAAAAATCAAACGGGTGGGTCCCCAATGAGCTCGGCTAAAGGCCGGGGTGGTCCGACGGAGTTGGCGGAGGCCTGATAGGATTTTATGTGCACAGGAAGCCAAAACAGGTGATTTTGGCAGTTTTCGATGAGTGTTAGCCCACGAATTCTTGCGCTGCAGGGGGCTACGGTGCAAGATTTCCAAAAAATCACATGGGTGGGTCTACATCGAGCTTGGCAAGTGGCGTAGGTGGCTCGACGGCGTTTGCAGAAGCTTAGTAGAATTTTATGGGCCAAGAACAGGAAAAAGGCAATGTCGACAGTTTTCAGTGGGAGTTAGCCCATGGAATCTGGGGCTATGGTGCAAGATTCTCAAAAAATCATACGTGTGGGTCCGCAACGAGCCCATCAAGAGGCCTAGGTGGTCCGACAGTGTTGGCGGAGGCCTGGTATGATTTATGGGCCAAGGGTTAGGAAACAGGCGATTTTGGCAGTTTTTTATAGGTGTTGGCCCACAGATTCTGGAGCTGCATGGGGCTCTGGCACAAGATTCCCAAAAACTCATACGGTTTGGTCTGTAACGAGCCCGGTACGAGGCCCAGGTGGTCCAACGGTGTTGGCGAAGGCCTGGAAGGATTTTATGGGCCAAAGAACATGAAACATACGATTTCGGCAGTTTTCGGTAGGTCTTATCCCACAGATTTTGGGGTTTAATGGGGCTCCGATGCAAGATTTACAAAAATTCGTACATGTGGGTCCGCAATGAGCCCGACAAGAGGCCCAGGTGCCCCGGCAATGTTGGCAGAGGCCTGGTAGGATTTTATGGCCAAGGAACAAGAAACAGGCGATTTCGACAGTTTTAGGTGGGTATTAGCCCAGGGATTCTGGGGCTGCAGGAGGCTCCAACGTAAGATTCCCGAAAACTCATATGGGTGGGTCCCAAATGAGCCCGGCAAAAGGCCCAGGTGGCTCGGCATTGTTGGCAGAGGCCTGGTAAGATTTTATGGGCCAAAGAATAGGAAACAGGCGATTTCAGTAATTTTCTGTGGATGTTAGCCCATGGATTATGGGGCTGCATGGGGCTCCAGCGAAAGATTCATGAAAAATCATACGGGTGGGTCCGCAGCGAGCTCGACAAGAGCCCCAAGTGGCCAGCTGCGTTAGCGAAGGCATGGTAGGATTTTATGGGCCAAGGAACAGGAAACAGGCGATTTCGACAGTTTTCGTTGGGTGTTAGCCCACGGATTCTAGGGCTGCATGGGGCCTGGCGCAAGATTCTCAAAATATTATATGGGTGGGTCCACAACAAGCCCGGCAAGAGGCCTAGGTGGCCCGATTGTGTTGGCGGAGGATTGATAGGATTTTATGGGCCCAGGAAGCCGAAATAGGCAATTTTGGTGGGTATTAGTCCACGGATTCTGGCGCTGCATGGGGATCCGACGCAAGATTCCCAAAAAATCCTATAGGCGGGTCCGCACTGAGCCCGGCAAGAGGCATTGCTAGCCCGATGGCGTTGGTGGAGGCCTCGTAGGACTTTATGGGCCAAGGAACAGGAAACAGGCGATTTCGACAGTTTTCGATGGGTGTTAGCCCACGGATTCTGGGGCTGCATGGGGCTCCGGTGCAAGATTCCTAAAAAATCATATGGGTGGGTCTGTAACGAGCCTGGAAAGAGGCCTAGGTGGCCCGGCAGAGGCCTGGAAGGATTTTGTGGGCCCAGGAAGCTGAAACAGGCGATTTCCGCAGTTTTCGGTAGGTGTTAGCCCACGGACTATGTCGCTACATGCGGCTCCAGTACAAGATACCCGAAAAATCATACAGTTTGTCCGCAACTAGCCCGACAAGAGGCCTAGATGGCCCAAGCGGCGTTGGCGAAGGCCTGGTAGGATTTTATGGGCCCAGGAAACCAAAAAAGGCGATTTGAGTAGTTTTCGATCGATGTTAGCCAACGACTATGGAGCTGTATGCGGCTCCGGTGCAAGATTCTTGAAAAATCATATGGCTTGGTCCAAAAAAAGCCCAGCAAGAAGCCCATGGATTCTAGGGCAGCATGGAGCTCCAGTGCAAAATTCACAAAAAATCAAACGGGTGGGTCCGCAACGAGCCCGACAAGAAGCCCAGGTGGCCCGGCGGCATTTGCGGAGACCTGGTAGGATTTTATGGGCGAAGGAACAGGAAATAAATGATTTCGATAGTTTTCCGTGGGTGTTAGCCCATCGATTTTGGGGCTGCATGGCGCTCCGGTGCAAGATTACAGTAAACTCATACGGGTGGGCCCGAAATGAGCCCGGCAGGAGGCCCTAGGTGGCCTAGCGGCGTTGGCGGAGGCCTGGTAGGATTTTATGGGCAAAAGAACAGGAAAGAGGCGATTTCGGCAGTTTTCTGTGGGTGTTAGCCCACAGATTCTGGGGCTGCATGGGGCTCCAGTGCAACATTCCCAAAACATCATATTGGTGGGTCCGCAATGAGCCCGGCAAAAGATCCAGGTGGCTCGTCGGTGTTGGCAAAGGCCTGGTAGGATTTTATGGGCCAAGGAATAGTAAACAGGTGATTTCTATAGTTTTCGGTGGGTGTTATCCCACGGACTCTAGGGAAGCATGGTCCTGAAAAGTCAAGCAGGTGGGTTCGCAACGAGCCCGGCAAGAGGCCTAGATGGCCCGGCGGCGTTGCCGGAGGCTTATTAGGTTTTTATGGGTGAAGGAACAGGAAACAAGCGAGTTTGGCAGTTTTTGGTGGGTGTTAACCCACGGATTTTGGGGCTGCATGGGGCACCGACACAAGATTCCTGAAATATCATACGGGTGGGTCCACAATGAGCTTGGCATGAGGCCCAGGTGGCCAGGTGGCGTTGGCGGAGGCCTGGTAGGATTTTATAGGCTAAGGAACAGGAAACATGCGATTTCGACAGTTTTTGGTGGGTATTAGCCCGCAGATTCTGCGGCTGCATGGGGCTCTGACACAAGATTCTTGAAAAATCATATGGGTGGGTCCGCAACAAGCTTGACAAGATGCGCAGATGGCTCGGCGGCGCTGGCGGAGGCCTGGTAGGATTTTACAGGCCCAGGAAGCCGAAACAGGCTATTTCAACAGTGTTCGGTGAGTGTTAGTCCACGGATTCTGGGGCTGCATAGGGCTTCAACGCAAGATTCCCCTAAATTCATATGGTTGGGTCTGCAATGAGCCCGCCAAGAGGCCCAAGTGGCCCGACGACGTTTGTAGAGTCCTGATAGGATTTTATGGGCCAAGGAACAGGAAAAAGACGATTTCAACAGTTTTCGGTGGGTGTTAGCCCATACATTCTGGGGCTGCATGGGCCTCCGGCGCAAGATTCTCGAAGAATTATACGAGTGGGTTCGCAACGAGCCTAGCAAGAGGCCCAGGTGGCCCTGCAGCGTTGGCGGAGGCCTGATAGGATTTTATGGGCCAAGGGACAGGAAACAAACGATTTCGACAATTTTCGATGGGTGTTAGCCTATGGATTCTGGGGCTGTATGGGGCTCCGGTGCAAGATTCTTGAAAAATAAAATGGGTGGGTCCTTAATGAGCCCTACAAGAGGCGTTGGTGGCCCGACAGTGTTGGCGGAGGCCTGGTAGGATTTTATGGGCCAAGGAA
Source organism: Solanum medicagineum (assembly GCA_026153255.1). Lineage (NCBI taxonomy): Eukaryota > Viridiplantae > Streptophyta > Magnoliopsida > Solanales > Solanaceae > Solanum > Solanum medicagineum. The sequence continues at coordinate 526,423 of JAPFFP010000012.1, read as the reverse complement.
TAGGAAACAGGCGATTTCAACAGTTTTTTGTGGGTATTAGCCCACGGATTCTGGGGCTGTATGGGGCTCCAGCGCAAGATTCCCGAAAAATCATACAGGTGGTTCCAAAATGAGCTCGTCAAGAAGCCCAGGTGGCCCGATGACGTTGGCAGAGGCCTAGTAGGATATTATGGGCCCAGGAAGTTGAAACAGGCGATATCGACAGTTTTCAATGGGTGTTGGCCCACCAATTCTGGGGCTGCATGGGGCTCCGGCGCAAGATTCCCGAAAAATCATACGAGTGTGTCCGCAACGAACCCGACAAGAGGCTCAAGTGGCCCGCCGACATTGGTGGAGGCTTGGTAGGATTTTATGGGCCTAAGAAGCCGAAACAGGCGATTTCGATAGTTTTCGGTGGGTGTTAGCCCATGGATTCTGTCGCTGCAGTGGGTCCGGCGTAACATTCCCAAAAAATCATACAAGTGGGTCCGCAACGAGCCCAACAAGAGGCCCATGTGGCCCAGCAGCTGTAGGGGACACTCGATAGGATTTTATGGGCAAGGAACAGGATATAGGCGATTTCGGAAATTTTCTGTGGGTGTTAGCCCATGGTTTCTGACGCTTCAGGGGGTTTCGGTGCAACATTCCTAAAAAATCATATGAGCGGGTCTGTAACGAGCCCGGCAAGAGGCCCAGGTGGTCCCGCGGTGGAGAGGGACGCCTGGTAGGATTTTATGGGCCAAGGAATAGGAAATAGGTGATTTCAACAGTTTTCATTGGGTGTTAGCCCACGGTTACTAGCGCTGTAGGGGATTCCGGCGCAACATTCCCAAAAAATTATATGAGTAAGGAAAAGAGCCCGGCAAGAGGGCCAGGTGGCCTGTCGGTGGCAGGGGATGCCTAGTAGTATTTATGAGCTAAGGAATAGGAAACATGCGATTTCAGTAGTTTTTTGTGGGTGTTAACCCATGGTTTCTGGAGCTGCAGGGGTTTCCAGCATAGCATACCCAAAAAATCATACTAGTGGATTCGCAACAAGCCCGGCAAGAGGCCCAGGTGGCCTGGCGGCGGCCGGGGATGCCTGGTAGGATTTTATGGGCCAAGAAATAGGAAAAAGACGATTTCGACAGTTTTCTATTGGTGTTAGCCCTCCATTTCTGGTGCTGCAGGGGTTTCGATGTAACATTCCTAAAAATTCATACGAGTGGGTCCGCATGAGCCCGACAAGAGGCCCAGGTGGCCTGGCAGTGGCGGGGGATGCTTGCTAGGATTTTATGGTCCAAGGAACAGGACACAGGCGATTTCGGTAGTTTTCTGTGGGTGTTAGCCCACGGTTTCAAGCGCTGTAGGGGATTCCGGCGCAACATTCTAAAAAATCGAATGAGTAGTTCTTTAACAAGCCCCGCAAGAGTCTTAGATGGCCCAGTGGCGACGGGGGATGCCTAGTAGGATTTTATGGGCCAAGGAACAGGAAACGGGTGATTTCTACAGTTTCCTGTGGGTGTTAGCCCACAGTTTCTAGCGCTGCAGGGGTTTCCGGCATAGCATACCCAAAAAGTCATACGAATGGGTTCGTGTCAAGCCCAGCAAGAGGCCCAGCTGGATTGGAGGCAGCGGGGGATGCCTGGTACGACTTTATTTGCCAAGGAACAGGAAACATGCAATTTCGGCAGCTTTCTATGGGTGTTAGCCCATGGTTTCTGGTGTTGTAGGGTGTTCCGGTGCAGCATTCCCACAAAATCATAAACATGGGTCTGCAACGAGATCGGTAAGTGGCCTAGAGGGCCCAGTGGGGCGGGGGACTCCTGGTAGGATTTTATGCGCCAAGGAACAGAAAACAGGCGATTTCGGCAATTTTCTATGGGTGTTTGCCCACGGTTTCTGGCGCTACAAGGGTTTTCGGTGCAACATTCCTGAAAAATCATTCGAGTTTGTCCATAACGAGTGCGGCAAGTGGCCCAGGTAGTTGGGCGGCAGCGGGAGACACCTGGTAGGATTTTATGGGTCAAGGAACAGGAAACAGGCGATTTTGGCAGTTTTCTGTGGGAATTAGCCCACGGTTTCTGGTGGTGCAGGGGGTTTAGATGCAACATTCCTGAAGAATCAAATGAGAGGGTCCGCAATAATCCCGAAAGAGGCTCAGGTGGCCCGGTGGTAGCGGGAGACGCCATGTAGGATTTTATGGGCCAAGGAACAGGAAACAGGCGATTTCAATATTTTTTGTGGGTGTTAGCCCACAGTTTTCGACATTGTAGGGGGTCTGATGCAATATTCCTAAAAAATCATATGAGCGGGTCTGCAATGAGCCCAACAAGAGCCCTAGGTGGCATGGTGGAGGCGGCAGACTCTTGGTAGGAATTTTTGGATGAAGGAACAAGAAACAGGCAATTTTGGCAGTTTTCTGTGGGTATTAGCCCACAATTTCTGGCGCTCCAGGCGAGTTTGGCGCAACATTCTCAAAAAATCATACGAGTGGGTCAGCAAAGAGTCTGACAATAGGCCCATGTGGTCCGGCGACGGCGGCAGTAGACGCCCGGTAGGATTTTATAGGTATACGAAAAAGAAACAGGCGACTTCAATAGTTTTCTGTGGTTATGTTAGCCCACGATTTCTGGAGCTGCAGGGGGTTCCAGTGCAACATTCTCGAAAAATCATATGAGTGGGTTCGCAACGACCCCGGCAAGAGGCCCAGGTAGCCCAGTGGCGGCGGGGGACGCCTGATAGGATTATATGGGCTAAGGAACAGGAAACAGGCGATTTCGATAGTTTTATGTGGGTGTTAGCCTACGATTTTTGGCGCTTCAGGAGGTTCCGGCGACATTCCTGAAAAATTATACGAGTAGGTCCGCAACAAGCCAGGCAATAGACCCACGTGGCCTCGCGGCGGCTGCGGACGCTGGTAGGATTTTATGGAACAACGAACAGGAAACAGGCGATTTTGGCAGTTTTCTATGGGTGTTAGCCACAGTTTCTAGCGTTGTAGGTGTTCCGGCACAACATTCTCGAAAATATCATATGAGTGGGTCTGCAACAAGCCCGACAAGAGATCCAGGTTTCTCGACGGTATCGGGGGAAGCCTGGTAGGATTTTATTGGGCAAGGAATTGGAAACAGGCGATTTCAACAGTTTTCTATGGGTGTTAGCCCACAGTTTCTGATGCTGCAGTGGGTTCTGGTGCAATAATCCTGAAAAATCACATGAGTGGATCCGCAACGAGCCGAGCAAGACGCTTAGGTGGCCCGACGGCGGCAGGTGACACCTGGTAGGATTTTTTGGGCCAAGGAATAGGAAACAAGCGATTTTCGACAGTCTTCTATGGGTGTTAGCACACGATTTTTGGTGTTGCAGGGGATTTAGGTGCAACATTCCCAAAAATTAATACGAGTGGGTCTCCAACAAACGAAGCAAAAGGCCCTAGTGGCTCGGCGGTGGCGGGGGACTCTTGGTAGGAGTTAATGGGCCAAGGGACAGAACAAGTGATGTTGGTAATTTTCTGTGGGTGTTAGCCCACAGTTTCTAGCGCTGCAAGGGGTTCCGGCATAACATTCTCAAAAAATCATACATGTGGGTCTGCAACGAGCTTGGCGACGCTTGGTAGGATTTTATATGCCTAAGAATAGGAAATAGGCGATTTTGGCAGTTTTCTATGGGTGTTAGCCCACAATTTCTGGTACTGCTGGGGGTTTAGGTGCAACATTCCCAAAAATTAGTACGAGTGGGTCTCCAACAAGCGCAACAAGAGGCCTTGGTGGGTCGGCGGCAGCGGGGGACGCTTGGTAGGAATTTATGGGCCAAGGAACAAGAATCAGGCGATGTTGGCAATTTTCTGTGGGTGTTACCCCACGGTTCGTGGCGCTGCAGGGGGTTCCGGCACAACATTCTCGAAAAATCATACGAGTGGGTCTGCAACGAGCCCTGCAAAAGGCCTAAGTGGCCCAGCGGTGGCGGGGGACGCCTGGTAGGATTTTATGAGCCAAGAAACCAGAAACAGGTGATTTTGTTAGTTTTTTGTGGGTGTTAGCGCATGATTTTTGGCGTTGCAGGGGGTTCCGGCGCAACAATCCCTAAAAATCATGAGTGGGTCCGCAACGAGCCCAAAAGGAGTCCTTGGTGGCGGCTGGGGAAACCTGGTAAGATTTTAAAGGCCAAGGAACAAGAAACAGACATTTTTGGTAGTTTTGTGTGGGTGCTAGACCACAGTTTCTGGCACTGCCGGGGCGTTGACACAACATTCCTAAAAAATCATACGAGTGGGTCTGCAATGAGCCCTATAGGAGGCCCATTTAGCCCGACGGCGGCGTTGATGCCTGGTAAGAATTGATGGGCTAAGGAATAGGAAACAGGCGATTTTGTCAGTATTCTGAGGATGTCAGCCTACTGTTTCCAGCGCTCCAGGGGGTCCGACGCAACATTCTCAAAAAATCATACGAGTGGGTCAGAAAAGAGCCGGCAAGAGGCCCAGGTGGCCGGCGGCAGCGGTGGACACCTGGTAGGATCGTATAGGTCAAGGAACAAGAAATAGGCGATTTCGACAGTTTTCTATAGGTGTAAGCCCACGATTTCTGGTACTTCACGGGGGTTCGATGCAACATTCCCTAAAAATCATATGAGTGGATCCGCAACGAGTCCGACAAGAGGCGCAGGTGGCCCAACAACGGTGGTGGATGCCTGGTACGATTTTATGCGCCAAGGAAAAGGAAACAGGTGATTTCAACAGTTTTTTGTGGGAGTTAGCCCACAGTTAATGGTGATATAGGGGTTCCGATGCAACATTCCTGAAAAATCATACGAGTGGGTCTGCAACGAGCTTGGCAAGAGGCCCGGCGGCGGCGGGGGATGCCTGGTAGGATTTTATGGGACAAGGAACAGAAAACAGGTGATTTTGGCAGTTTTCTGTGGGTGTTAACCCATGATTTGTGGAGCTGCAGGGTGTTCAAGCGCATAATTCTCGAAAAAAAATCATACGAGTGGGCCCGCAATGAGCCCAGCACGAGGCTTAGTTTACCCGGCGGTGGCGGGGGACGCCTGGTAGGATTTCATGGGCCAAGGAATAAGAAATAGGTGATTTTGGTAGTTTTTCGTGGATATTAGCCCACGGTTTCTGGCTCTGCATGGGGTTCTGGCGCAACATTCTCGACAAATCATATGAATGGGTCTACAATTAGCCTGGCAAGAGGCCCAGGTTGCTCTGCGACGGCAAGGGACTCCAAGTAGGATTTTATGGGCCAAGGAATTGGAAACAAACAATTTCGATAGTTTTCTATGGGTGTTAGCCCACAGTTTTTGGCGCTGTAGGGGGTTCCGGTGCAACATTCCCAAAAAATCATGCAATTGGGTCCGCAATGAGCCCGACAAGAGGCCCAGGTTGCTCGGCGGTGGCAGAGGACGCCTGGTAGGATTTTATAGGCCAAAAAACAGGAAATAGGCGATTTCGGCAGTTTCTATGGTGTTAACCCATGGTTACTGGCTCTGCAGGGGAGTTTCGGTGCAATATTCTCAAAAAATCATACGAGTGGTTCCTCAATGAGCCCAAAAAGAGGCCCAGGTTGCCTGGCGGCGGCAGGGGACGCTTGGTTGGATTTTATAGGCCAAGGAATTGGAAACAAGGGATTTCGGCTGTTTTCTATGGGTGTTAGCCCACGATTTCTGGCGCTGCAAGGGATTCCAGTGCAACATTTCCAAAAACTCATGCGAGTGGGTCGGCAATGAGCTCGGGAAGAGGCCTACGTGGCCCAGTAACGGCGGGGGACGCACGGTAGGATTTTATGGGCCAAGGAACAGGAAACAGGCAATTTTTGGAAGTTTAATGTTGGTGTTAGCCAACGATTTCTGGCTCTGCAGGGGGTTGAGGCACAACATTCCCAAAAAATTATACGTGTGGGTCTCCTACGGGCGCATTAAGAGGCCCAGGTGACCCGGCGATGATAGGGGATGCCTGGTAGGATTTTATGGGCCAAGGAACAGAGAAACACGTGATTTTGGCAATTTTCTGTGGGTGTTAGCCTATGGTTTCTGGCGTTGCTAGGAATTCCTGCACAACATTCCCAAAATATTATACGAGTTGGTCCGCAACAAGCCCGACAAGAAGCCCAAGTGGCCCGGCGACGGCAGGGGACGCCTGGTAGGTTTTAATGGTCCTAGGAACACGAAACAGGCGATTTCAGCAGTTTTCTGTCGGTGTTAGCTCTCGATTTTTGTGCTGCAAGAGGGTATAGCGCTACATTATTGAAAAACCATATGAGTGGGTCTGGAACGAGCCTAACAAGAGGCTCGGGTTGCCCGGTGGTAGTGGGGGACGCTTGGTAGGATTTTATGGGCCAAGGAACTGGAAATATGCAATTTCGACAGTTTTCTATGGATGTTAGCCCACGGCTTCTGGCGCTGCAGGGGGTCCTGTGAAACATTTTTGAAAAATCATACAAGTGAATCCAGAACGAGCCCGATAAGAGGTCTAGGTGGCCCGGCGGCGGTAGGGGACGCCTTGTAGGATTCCATGCACAAAGGAAAAGAAAACAAGTGATTTTGACAGTTTTTCATGGGTGTTAGCCCATAGTTTCTAGCGCTGCAGGGGGTTCCAGCCAAACATTCTCGAAAAATCATATGAGTGGGTCCGCAACAAGCCCGGCAAGAGGCCCAGGTGACCCAGCGGCCCGGGGGACGCCTGATAGGATTTTATTGGCTAACGAACAGGAAACACGTGATGTCGGCAGTTTTCTGTGGGTTTCAGCCCACAGCTTCTTGCGCTGCAAGGGGGTTCAGCACAACATTTTCGAAAAATCATACGAATGGGTCTGCAACGAGCTCGGCAAGAGGCCCAGGTGGCTCGGCAGGCGGTGGATGCTTTGTAGGAATTTATGGGCCAAGGAACAGGAAATAGGCAATTTTGACACTTTTCTGTAGGTGTTAGCCCATGGTTTCTGACACTCCAAGGGGGTCTAGCACAACATTCTTGAAAAATCATACGAAGGGGTCAACAAAGAGCTTGACAAAAGGCCCAAGTGGCCTGGTGGCGGCGAGGGATGCCCGATAGGATTTTATGGGGCAAGGAATAGGAAACAGGCGATTTCGATAATTTTCTATGGGTGTTAGCTAATGGTTTTTGGCGTCATAAGGGGTTCTGGTGAAACATTTTTGAAAAATCATACAAGTGCATCTGCAACAAGCCTGGTAAGAGGCCCAGATTGCCTGGCGGCGGTGGGGGTCGCCTGGTAGGATTTTATGGGCCAAGGAATAGGAAACAGGTGATTTCAGTAGTTTTCTGTGGATGATAGCCCACGATTTTTGGCACTGCAGGGGTTCCAACGCAACATTCATAAAGAATCAAATGAGTGGGTCTGTAACGAGCCTAACAAGAGGCCTAGGTGACCCGACAACGGCGGGGGATACTTAGTATGATTTTATGGGCCAAGGAACTGGAAATAGGCAATTTCAACAGTTTTCTGAGGGTGTTATTCCACGATTTCTGGCACTGTAGGGGGTTTCAACACAACATTCTCGAAAAATCATATGAGTGGGTCTGCAACGAGCCCGGCAAGAGGCCCAGGTGGCCTGATGGCGGTGGGGGATGCCTGGTAGGATTTTATGGGCCAAAGAATAAGAAATAGGCAATTTCGGCAGTTTTCAGTGGGTGTTAGCCCATGGTTTCTTGCATTGCAGGGGTTCCGGCGCAACATTTGCAAAAAATCATACGAGTGGGTCTGCAACAAGCCCGACAAGAGGCCTAGGTGGCCCACGGTGGCGGGGGACGCCTGGTAGGATTTTATGGACCAAGGCACAGGAAATAGGCAGTTTCGACCATTTCCTGTGGGTGTCAGCAAACAATTTCTGGCGCTACAGGGGGGTCCTACGTAACATTCTTGAAAAATCATATGAGTGGGTCCGCATCGAGCCAGGCAAAAGGCCTGGGTGGCCAGGTGGCGGCGGGGGACACCTGGCAACATGTTTTTATGGACCAAGGAACAGGAAACTGACAATTTCGGCAGTTTTTTGTGGGTGTTACACCAGGTTTCTGGCGCTGCAGGGGGTTCCGGCGCAATATTCTTGAAAAATCATACGAGTGGGTCAGCAAGAGGCCCGACAAGAGGTCCACGTGGCCCGACAACGGCTTGGGATGCCTGGTAAGATTTTATGGGCCAAGGAACAGGAAACGGACGATTTTGGCAATTTTTTGTGGGTGTTAGCCCACAGTTTCTTGCGCTGTAAGGGGTTTTGGCGCAACATTCTCGAAAACTCATACAAGTGGGTCCGCAACGAGCCTGACAAGAAGCCCAGGTAGCCTGGCAACGGTAAGGGACTCTTGGTAGGATTTTATGGGCCAAGGAAGAGGAAGTAGGCAATTTCGGCAGTTTTCTATGGGTGTTAGCCCTCGGTTTCTAGCGCTGTAGGGGTTCCGGTGCCATATTTCAAAAATTTATATGAGTGGGTCCGTAATGAGCCTGGAAAGAGATTCAGGTGGCCCGGCGGCGGCTGGAGATGCCTGGTAGGATTTTATGGGCCAAGGAACAGGAAAGAAGCAATTTCGACAGTTTTCTGTGGGTGTTAACCCTCGATTTCTAGCGCTGCTGGGGGTTCCGGCGCAACATTATCGAAAAATCATATGAGTGAGTCCGCCAAGACCTGGAGAAAGGACTCAAGTGGTCCGGCAGCGGCGGGGGATGCCAGGTATTATTTTATGGGTCAAGGAACAAGAAGCAGGCAATTTCAGCAGTTTTCTGTAGGTGTTAGCCCACGGTTTCTAGCGTTGCAGGGGTTTCCGGCACAACATACCCGAACAATCATACAAGTAGGTCAGCAAAGAGCTCGACAAGAGGCCCAGGTGTCTCGACGGCGGTGGGGGATGCCGTGTAGGATTTTATGGGCCAAGGAACAGGAAATAGGCTATTTCGGTAGTTTTCTATTGGTGTTAGCCCTCAATTTATGGCGCTGCAGGGGTTCCGACATAACATTCCTAAAAGAATCATATGAATGGGTCTGCAACGAGCCCGACAAGAGGCCCAAGTGGCCTGGCGGTAGCGGGGGATGCCTGGTAGGATTTTATGGGCCAAGGAACAGGAAACATGCGATTTCAGTAGTTTTCTGTGGGTGTTAGCCCACGGTTTATGGCACTGCAAAGGGGTCTAACACAATATCCCCAAAAAATCATATGAGTGGGTTTACAACGAGCCCGGCAAGAGGCCCAGGTGGTCCGCCGGCGGCGGGGGACACCTGTTAGGATTTTATGGGCCAAGGAACAGGAAACATGTGATTTTGGTAGTTTTCTGTGAGTGTTAGTGCACGGTTTCTAGCGCTACAGGGATTTCGGTGCAACATTCTAAAAGTTCGTATGAGTGGTTCGGTAATGAGCCTGACAAGAGTCCCAGGGGATGCTTGGTAGGATTTTATGGGCCAAGGAACAGGAAACAAGTGATTTCTACAGTTTTCTGTGGGTGCTAGCCTATGGGCTCCGGCACTGCAGGGGGCTCCAGTGCAACTTTCCTAAAAAATCATATGAATGGGTCCACAATGAGCCCAAAAGGAGGCTCAGGTGGCCCTGAAGTGGGGGGGGGGGGAGGGGCGTCTGGTAGGATTTTATGGGCCAAGGAACAAGAAACAAACATTTTTGACAGTTTTCTATGGGAATTAGCCCACGATTTCTGGTACTGCAGGGGGCTCCGGCGCAACTTTTCCGAAAAATCATAAAGGTCATCAATCCTTATCCAAGGGAAGGGCTTTTCTTAAACCAGAACTTCCTTCAACTGGCAAGAATTCCCCTCACTTTCTTTCCATGATCTTTCGTTACATACACATTTCCCTTTAGACTTGCTACTCACTATTGATTTCTCTTTGTTCATTAAGTGATAGATTCAATTTAGGTTAGGCCTGAACTTTTCTTAATAGATCAATTTTTTCAGTTGATTTTTTCTTTGATTTTGAAGTGACAGATTCACTCAGGTTTGGTTTGAGCTTTTTTCAATAAATAATTTTTAATTGATTAAGTGACAGATTTAACTTAGATTAGGATTGAGCTTCTCTCATAGATTATTTTGATTTATTGATTTTTCTTTTCGTTTCAAGCGATAGATCCAACTTAGGTCACATTTAGTAATTTCTCTATAGATCAATTTTTTGTTGATTTTTTTCTTCATTGCTCAAGTGACAAATTCAACTCAGGTTATGTCAGCCTGAGCTTTTCTTAATAGACTAGTTTCTCGATATGTGTGTCAAACGTGCATTGCAGGTGAATTAATTTAGACTTCCTAATTTGAGTGTAAATACTCTATTAAAATGTGTATAATGAGCAGTTGACAATCTCAAAGGGAAAAATATAACTTCAAATTTATAAATTAAACAAAATAAAGCTAGTCAGATGACTTTGTTCGTGAAATTTGTATTTAGATGCATCTTTTCATATTTTATTAAAATTTTTGTATCTTCTCTTTTTTTCTCCCCAATCTTAGAGTTTCAATTCTTCGTTTGAGAAAATATCTCTTAGAGCAACATTAGTATTTTTCAAGTTGATCATTTTCCTTTCACCATCCATTTCTTGTTTCCGATGATGATCTATAAATGTTGAAATTGTTTATTTAGATTTGATCAAGTGATATTTTTAAATCAAAAAAGAATTAGATGCATCTTAAAAAGTGCCAAAGGTAAGTAACTAAAATTTATAGACACTCTTTATTTCTCATATATATAATCAAAACACACTTGTTTTTATCTCATATAGAATCAGATTACATTTATTCTGTCTTTTAGAATCTGATACACTTGTGTGCGCGCACACACACCTCTCCTTTCTCTATTAGAGCCATTTCACTCTGGTAATGTTATAAGGTCATCGATCTTTCACAAGGACATGACTTTTCATAAACAAGAACTTCCTTCAATTGGTAAGAATTGTTCCCTTCTCTCTTTGCTAATCTTTCTTTACATACACATTTTTCTTTCAGACTTGCTATTCACTATTGATTTTTTCTTTGTTGCTCATGTGACAAATTAAATTTAGGCTAGGTCTAAGCTTTCTTAATAGATTTTTTTTAATTATAGCGGCTATCAAGCCCATTTTATTATAGGTCCATTATAAATAGACCCGGAGGCCCAGTCCGGGTATCCAACACCAACCCTAAAATATAGGGCAATCTAGAACCCCGCCTTCCATTTCTTTCCTAATCTTTCCACTCCTCGCTGAAGACCGATGGTTTTCCAAGATCAACTGATCTAGATGTCGAGGTTCTTGCTTGTCTTAATAGATCAATTCTGTAATTGATTTTTCCTTCGTTGCTCAAGTGACAGATTCAACTCTGGTTCAGTATGATTTTCTGAATTAATCATTTGTAATCGATTCCTCTTTTGCCGTTCAAGCAACAATTTAACTCAAGTTAGATTTGAGCTTCTCTCATAGATCATTAGTTAGGTTTGAGCTTCTCTCATAGATCATTTTTATTTCTTGATTTTCTGTTTCTGCTCAAGTGACAAATTCAACTCAGGTTAGGTATAATCTTTTTTCAATAGAATCATTTTTTATTGATTCTTTTTCTTTGTTGCTCAGGTTTGGTTTGAGCTTTTCTCAATAAATCATTTTTAATTGATTTTTACTTCACTTCTCAAGTGACAGATTTAACTTAGGTTAGAATTGAGCTTTTTCCATAGATTATTTTTATTTATTGATTTTTCTTTCTGCTCCAGTGAAAGATTCAATTCGGGATTGATTTAATCTATTTGTTATACATTAATTTTTTTCTTTGTTGCTGAAGTCATGACAAATTCAACTTAGGTTAGGCCAGCCTGAGCCTTTTTTAATAGACTAGTTTCAGGATACGTGCACCGCACGTGTGTCAAATGTGCGTTGGGGGTGAATTAATTTAGACTTCTTAATTTGAGTGCAAAATACTCTATTTAGATGTGTAAAATGAGTAGTTGTCAATCTAAAAGGAAAAATTATAACTTCAAATTTATAAATAAAATCAAGCTAGTCACATGACTTCGTTTGTGAAATTTGTATTTAGATGCATCTTTTCTGATTTTATAAAAAAAATTTATCTTCTCTTTTTGTTCTCCCCAACCTTAGAGTTTCAGTTTTTTGTTCGAGAAAATATCTCTTAGAGAAACATTATTTTCAAGTTGATCATTTTCCTTCTATATGAACAAGACCGTTATCTCTTATTCTAACTTAACTGCAGCCTCACTATACAAACCATGAATAGAAACATTTCATAAGAGAGATGTACTTCCCCATAACAAAGAAGGGGTTGGACTAAGTCCTACCACAGACATAGTAAGTCGATTATGTTCATAGTTCTATGTATCCATGGTTTCTCTTTCAGCTCTTTATGTTATTTACACTGGCTTACCTAATCTACTCTAAAAGTAATCAATGGAACAAAATAATTTTGGATGTTGGAAATAACCCTCAGATTGCAGGTAACATGGACAGGACACAGAATTTCTCTAATGGACCATCCAAAAGAAACCTCAGCTTTCCCTTCAAATGCATCTGAAGTTAAGGCACTTGTCATCTGTTTTCCTGCTTTACTATTTTTCTCCACCTTTCCCAAAACCCTCATATTTTGGCAAACATGTTAGATATATTTTGCATCTCATTAATATTGGAGTGTGTTTCTTTAAATATTCCTCAGGTTGCTTGCAACGTATCAACCACAAATGCTGAAACAGGAAAGTTTACACCAGGTGAAACTAGTAAGTCTGAGGAGAAAAATGACATTCATAGGAATGAAGACGCCGAAGACAGAAAGTCTTCAATATCTGAAAAGAAAGTTTTAAAAGAAAAACAAAACGAACTTTGATCTTTCTGGTTTAAACTTGTACGACAGGGAGACAAGTAAGTACCATACCAGCCACATTGTTATGAAGCTTCTTATTTCACATATCTCTCATAACTTTGTTCTTTTACTCTTGGCAGGAAGGGACCAAGATTGCCTCCCCTTAACAAGCCCCATATCCGTCTCAAGTAAGATTTTTCATGCGCTTGCCTATGCAACTATTATTTTAGCACAAACTGAAGTATAGAGTAGATTGAATTCTTGATTAGATACTTGCTAGAGGGGTCAAGCTATTGATTACATTTTATGAGATAGCATCTGACATTCAATTTTTGTCCTCAATAGTGATTTTTCCCTTTATATTTTTAAATCTTGTGTTCATTGATCACCAAGTAAAATAAAATGACTGAATTTGCATCATTTGCAGGGATAGCGGGATCACTATTTGTGATCCAAAAGTATATTACACAGAAGCTAAATATGAATGATCATACTGAGGTAATGGTTTTACAAATCGAGAACTATATACTGAAAGATATGCTGAAAAAATTGCCACAGTATTGCTTTGCCAATTGAAATTTTATAATATTTTATGCAGGTGGATGTTGTGTGCTGCGATGAAAAGCTAAATGGAGACATGACACTCAAAGACATCCAACTTATTTGGATATCACACCTTCCCAATTCTGGACGGGGAAAGGCAAAGTGGGACTTGGAGGAGGCTGTGATTGAGCTAGGTTACATCCGAAGCGAGAAGCTTGACACTCCCCTAAGGAAATAAGCAGTGCGGCCTCTTGCATCTTGGTTTAAAAGACTTATCAGTAGATAATTGTTGTACTTGCATAATAATAGCCTTATTAGAGCTATTAGTACCTTTCTCTGCTTTAGTATTGGCAAACAATATATGCTTTCAACCCGTGTTCTATAGTTTCCTATCAAATATTGTGTTGTGGAATTTTATATACCTATCATCTAGTTGCATTCGCTGCTTCATTGTTGCATTTCCCACTAATATGCAATACACTATGAGCAGTTTTTTTTTTTCAGAAGGCATCTTACAATAAGTGGCAATTTTTACAAAGTTTGATTGACTTTCTAATTTGTATTCCTTACAGGCCGATGGAAGTAACGTTATTTGATACTATTTTACTTATCAGATTTCTAATAAAACTTGATACCTCTCCATTTCTGTCTTTTTTCAGCCCATCCATTAGTTCTTGGCATACAATTTGTGACCTAAAAGAGTCAATTTAAGCACACATAGACATATAAAATATTGCTTATTTATTTATCGACATAACGTTATTCTTCTAGCAGTTCGAATGTTAACTCAGTCATATTCAATTTTAATGCTCCCTATGCCAGCAGTAAAGGATGAATTATGCCTTATTCCTTTGTACTTAATGAAGGTTCAGACTTAGTCCTTACGTGCATTTGTTGTCATTAAGATTTAAGCACTTAATCTGTCTGGATAGGTTTTGCTTATTAAGATATATTGAACAAAGTTTTATTATAAGTAAGTTTTGTGGATAATATTCACAACTATGGCCTATCCTCAATCACCATAATTAAATACCTCTGTCATCACAATCAGTACCACCATAATCATCGTCAACCACCTATCACTTATGTTATCACAACAACCACTAG
>JAPFFP010000012.1:501636-511936 GCA_026153255.1 Solanum medicagineum | reverse complement strand
GAAAATAATTCTAATTGCCTCCGACTAATCCACACTGCATTTTTTAACATTTAGGGGTCAATTAAGAGGAATTTGAAATTTTTTTCTATTTTTCGTGTGTGTTTGTCCATTAATTTTTTTATGGTATGATCTTTGATCAATTTTACTCAAAAGCTTTACAGAACTAACCATAATGACATGAATAAGAATTCCAAGAGCCTCGGCATGATCCTTGTATTTTTTAGTATTTAGAGGTCACTCAATAGAAACTAGGTGATTTTCTCAATTTTTCATATGTTAGCCCACGATTTTTTGGTGGTATAACTTTCGATTAATTTTTTCACGAAATCTTTACAGAATCATCTGTAATGACCTAGTAAAGAATTTCAGTAACCTCTATATATTTCAAATATAATTTTTTTGCATTTAGAGGTCACTCAATAAGAATTATAATTTTCTCTATTTTTCATGTGTTACCCATGAATTTTTTTGACAGTATGAATTTTGGTCAATTTTTTTAAAAAACCTTAAAAGAACCATTCATAATGACTTAGGGATGAATTCCAATTGTCTCGGTCTGATCCGTACTGCAATTTTAGATATTTAAAGGTCATTCAATAGATATTAGGTGATTTTCTTTATTTTTCGTGTATGTTAGCCCATGGACTATTGGTGGTTTGAGTTTTGATCAATTTTTCATGAAACCTTTATAGAACCATCTGTAATGACCTAGGGAAGAATTTTAATAGCCTCGGCTTGATTGTGTTGTCCCTTTTAGCATTTAGGAGCTACTCAATAGGAATTGGGCAATTTTCTTCATTTTTCATGTTTGTTAGCCCATGAATTTTATAATTGTATGGTTTCAGTCAATTTTTCCTATGAATCCCTTAAAGAATTATCTGTAATGACCTGAAAAAGAATTCCAATAGCCTCGGCTTAATCCATGCTATGTTGTTTAGCATTTAGGGGTCACTCAATAGGAATTAAGCAATTTTCTCTATTTTCCGTATGTGTAACTCATGGATTTTTTTGACAGTATGACTTTCGAACAATTGTTTTGCAAAACCTCTATAGAATTATTAGTAATGATGTTAGGAAGTATTCCAATAGCCTCAGACTGATTTGTGTTGTGGCTTTTAGCATTCAGGGATCATTTAAAGGAATTAGGCAATTTTCTCAATTTTTATGTGTTGGCCTATGAATTTTTCGTGGTATGGCTTTTGATAAGTTTTTCTACCAAACCCTTACAGAATCATCCATAATAATTTGAGAAAAAATTTCAATAGTCTTGACCTTACCTGCGTAGCATTTTTTAGCATTGAAGGGCCACTTAATAAGTATTAGGTGAGTTTCTCCATTTTTTGTTTATGTTAACCCATAGATTTTTCTTTTGTGGTATTGCATCTGGTTAATTTTATTGCAAAACCTTTACACGATTATCTTTAACGACATGAAGAAGAACGCCAATAGCATCGGCCTAATTGGACATATGCTTTGTTCAAGTGGTTGGGGATGGAGATATCTCACCTAGGCAACAAAGAAGTGGAAGCAACAAAATAAAAAAGAAATCACATGGAAAACAACATAGTTGGGATGGAAAAGTGATTGGAGAGTTTGTTCCAAGACACATACTGATGTGATTGGCAAAGCAGAACCACATGACAGTGTCAATACCTTCATAAAGATCCAACAAATACAAGAAGAAATAATGAACTATCAATTATTATTGGACAAATTTGAAGAAGAAGATAAGAGAAAATACTTCAGGTTACTTTAGACAGGCAATCTACCTTTTATAATTTATACATTTTTGAAAGGAAGTTTGAGTTTGAAAACTCAACTTTCTTCTTGGCTTTTATATTTTTGCATTATCAAAGCATCTTCATTTGTAATGTCATTATAGAGTATATAACAAACTATGTAGTAATCATAAGATACTTAATCCTATCTAGCTCTTATTTTTTTTCACGTTTGTTAATTAGTAAAGGTTTAATACCTCATTAGGGTTTGGTAAGGTAAGGCCTAGCCCCCCTTGCTTGTATTTATTTTTAATAAAAGGCCGCTAGACTCTTTGTTTAGTGGTATAAATTCGAGCAAAAAAAAAGTATTTCTACATGAAAATTTTGATTTGCTTAATATTCAAAGTGATATATTAATTTTCTCTGTTCTTGATTTACATTTAGCTGACTCATAAGCCGGATATGTACAATATAGACGTAAGTAATATTGGCCGACACATATGAAAAGTGGATAAATCACTTAATTTCTATTGACTGGTGACTCCTAAATGCTAAAAAAAAAAGTTGTACGAATTAAATCAATGCAATTGGAGTTCTTCTTCACATCATTAAGGATGATTGTGTAAAAGTTTTGCAAAAAAATTAACTTAAAAAAAAATCTATGGACTAACATAAACGAAAAATGGAGAAAATCACCTAAGTCTTATTAAATGGCCCCTCAATGCTTAAAAAACGTTCTGCGGATAAGGTCGAGGCTATTGGAAGTCTTTCCCAGGTCATTATGGACGATTCTGTAAAGGTTTGGTATAAAAATTGATTGGAAGCTATACCACAAAAAATTCATGGGCTAACACATATGAAAAATAGAGAGAATTGCCTAATTCATTTGAATGACTCCTAAATGCTAAAAATCACAATGCAAATCAGGTTGAAGCTTTTGGAATTCTTTCTAACATCATTACCCATAATTCTATAAAGATTTACAAAATAATTGTCGAATAGTCATACCACCAAAAAAATTCATGGGTTACACATACGAAAAATAGAGAAAATTGCTTAATTCTTGTTGAGAGACTCTTAAATACTAAACAACATAACATGGATTTGCTGAGGCTATTGGAATTCTTTTCCATGTCATTACGGATAATTCTTTAAGGGTTTCGTAGAAAAATTGACTAACACAATACAACAAAAAAATCCATGGGCTAACAAATACGAAAAATGGAGAAAATTATCCAATTCCTGTTGAGTGGTCCTGAATGCTAAAAAAAGACAACACAGATCAAGCCGATGCTATTGAAATATAGTTGATTCTATAAAGGTTTCATGAAAAATTGATCAAAATTCAAACCACCAAAAGTCCATGGGCTAACATAGATGAAAATTAAAAAAAAAATCTAATTTCTATTGAGTGACCCTTATATGTCTAAAAATGCAGCACGGATAAGGCTGAGACAATTGGAATTCATCCCCAGATCATTATGGAAGGTTTTCTAAAGTTCTTTCAGAAAAATTGACCAAAATTCATACCGCCAAAAAGATTTATGGGGTAAAAACACACGAAAAAACCAGAAAACATTATTTAATTCTTGTTAAGTGGTCTTTAAAAGCTAAAAAATGAGATATGGAATTCATTACAGATGGTTCTGTAAAGATTTTGTGAAAAACTTAATCGGTGCCATACCACCAAAAGATCGATGGACTAACACACGAAAAATTGAGAAAATTATCTATTTTTTATTGAATGACCCTAAATGCTAAAAAACATAGCGATCAAGTCGAGGCTCTTGGAATTCTTAGCCACGTCATTATGGATGGTTCTGTGGAGATTTCGAGAAAAAACCAAAGGTAATACCACCAAAAAAAATTCATGGGCAAACACACACGAAAAATAGAAAAATTGCCAAATTCCTCTTGATCAGACCCTAAATGTGGAGTGTGGATTAGGCAGAGGTAATTAGAATTAATTCTTAGGTCATTACAAATAGTTTTTTTAAAGGTTTTGCGGAAAAATTGATCGGAAGTCATATCACTAAAACAATTCATGGGCGTTTCAGACATGAAAAATGGAGTAAATCACTTAATTCCTATCGAGTGACCCCTAAAAGCTAAAAACGCAACACAGCTTAGACTGAGGCTATTAGAATTTTTCCCTAGAATTCTTCCCTAAATTATTCTTCTTTACAATTTTGGATAATTTCCAAGCGTACTTTTGAGTCTCAATTGAGAAATCAAGAGATATATTTTTATACATTTACTGAGTTGAGAATTATAATGAAGAGCTAGGGAAAAAATGTGAAGACTCCTATTGAGTTGAGCAATTTCTAGTGAGGCTGAAATAGGTAGTTAGGCTTGATAGTGTCTATATTGTGTACGCATGAGCCTCATATGCCTTTTTTTTATACTCAAGCAATCTCTCGAGTGTAGTGGTGCATGATTGTAAGCTCATCGTATAATGGGTTCACCCTTTTACTTTTCCACTTAAATGCTTGAGTTTTGTTCACGATAAACTTTGAGTCTCGAGTGAACAACCTAACTAGCTAGTGATATTGTTTGTTCTTGCCGGAGGAACCAACTGAGGTGAAGTAAAAAAGAAAAGGCCTGCAAAGATGACATTATTAAACATTTTAACTAAATATATATGCATCAGCTTTCCAAAAAAAAATGTTAAAAACAAATACCAAAATAAAAATATTAACTACCTATTTTTAGATTAAGTAAACATAAAAAAAATTAAATAATTAGACTACAATAAGAAAAATTGAAAAAAAAATATAAAATCCACTTTTATAAAAAAAAATCTCTTTTGCAAAAGAAAACAAAATTTATATCTAAAATATGACTCTATTTTTTTAATTTTTAATCAAAATTAACTCGCTAAAAATGATATAAAATTGAAATATCAAAATTAAATCTTAAACTCTATTTTTTTAAAAAAAATATTTTTTCTTTTGAAGGAATAAATTATTCAAGATAGGAATCACTATTTATGATACCTTGTCAGTGTATAATATATATCATATGGATTATATCGCTAACTAAGATTACTAGCATATTTATTAAAATCTAAATCAACAGAAACATATTTTTATAATTTTAAATCTAAATGAATACAAGCAAAACTTTGTCCCAAAAATGACTCTATTTTGTTATATTTTATTTACAAACAAAACTTATTAAAAGAGATATAAAAGAAATATTAAAAGGAACAAATCCTTCGTGACATCCTGTCAATAAATTGGGTTAGTATCTGACAATTAGTAATGCCACATCCAATCTAGGCCCTACATGTGATACAACGATTAGGATTCCCAAAAATCCCAACCAAACCTCTTAGCATATCAAACATATATAGGTCAAGTAAAGACTACAAGAATGTGGAAGAAAAATACAAATGTTGAGAAGTATAAATCATAAGGAGAAGTAAAGACGACATAGATCTCTTAATACATCTTTTGGCTAAAAAGCCTCCAAACATACGTGAATTACTAAGATAGGCCCTAGCAAAGTCTAAAGTGACCAAGAAATGGTGTAGTAAATAAGAAATCATAACATGTCCTTAGAACATGAGGATTCACCAGAATTCAGGACTAGCCTCGAGTGATAGGAGCGTGTAGGCAAGGAAAGCATACATTAGTACATTTGAATGTACTAAGTATGTGAGTCATGCAGTAAATCATAAATCATGATATGCTAAATAGCATGATTAAAAACGTATTTGAAAAATAAGCAAAACTTGAATATGGTCAATGCATGATCAAGTATTTTGTGGTTAACTTTTTAGTAAAATTAAATCCAAACCCCAATTTTTAAAATTTAAAAAATAAACATAACCAAAGCAAACCAAATATTGATTTCTTTTTAATCAATTTGATTCATAGTTCGATTTAACCATAATAACGAACAATCCTACTTTTAACTATACTCGGCTAATTGCACTGTGTTAGTATGAGTTAATAGTACAAGTAGCTATCTTTTTTATTTGGATGGAGATAGAGCAATTTGTTCAAATGACAATTATTTGAATAAAAATAATAGATAATAATTTTATTTATAGTAAAATGTTTTGATAAAGGATTTTTTAAAATATGGCTCAACATTTAGTAAAAATTATTGGTGCTTTTACAATTTAATGAAAAAATTCCGACCTGCCGGATTCGAACCAGCGACCTAAGGATTACTGTTAAATCAACTACAGTCCTCCGCTCTACCAACTGAGCTAAGGTCGGATTTGTAAAAACCAGGCAAAACAGAATGACATAGTCATTTATTTTTTGGTTTCACACATTTTTTTCCCCAAAAAAAAAAAAAAGAAATAGCAGTAGGAGAAGAAGAAATCGAGAGAGAGTTATGAATGATGAATCGAATACTAACCAATGAAGTAAAATTTTAAGCAACAAATCAGTCAAGCTACTAAAATTCTCATCTAAAACACTATATTCTCTGAAAGAAGGGAGGATAAAGAGATTTAATCATAAAAAAGACTAAAATGGTTTTTTGTTTTAGGCAATTTACGTATTTCAAATAATGGCTGCATGTTGGTCGATTCGCTTCGGTTCAGTTCAATTTTGAAATTTGTCGGTTGAAGTTATCAGTTATTGTCTATTAGTGCGAGAAGAAGGTCCGGCTCTAAGTTTATAGATATACTAAACCATTATAGAACCACTAAGATATTGACTTGTCAGTTATTGATTGTTAGTTTTCGGTTATCAGTTTAATTGTTAAAATTTCACACAAAATATCTATATTAAAAATTACTTTGAAATAAGGTGACAAACCAAATGAACCATATTATAAGTTGACATATTGCATTTCGATTAAAAGCAAATACTATCATATTGTAAAATAACTAAGAGTTTGATACAATAAAAAATAAAAGTATGAAACTTTTCAAGGGCGTTATATACCAAATGGTACAAATATAATTATTTAATTTATTATTGGGTTATTGATTAACCCGATAAGAAAAAGAATCTGAAATCGTTAAGAACCGATAATCCAATAATAAAGATATTTAAACCGTTATCGAAATTGCTAAATCATTACCTATTATCGATAAATCAATAACTTTTTTAGGTTCAAATAATCGATTTCGATTTGATTTTGAATAACTCTATCTCAAATAATACAATCAGTCATCCAAAAAAAATAATATATATATATATATTTGCTAGCGACGTTAAATAATTTTTTATCAACTCTTATTTTTCTCTTATTTTACAACTTGGCTTTCTTTATCTTCATTTTTTTCTTTCCAATGGCTCCTTTTTTCTTATGCTGCTTAGTTTTCTTTCAATCGTCATTAAACTTTTTCGTTTTTTTTTCATTTTATTAATTTTATTTTAATATTTAGAGAAATGGCATGATATATAATTTCTTCAATTTTACTTCATTTTAAGGAGATTAGTATTTTCATTTGAAAGATAAAGAGGCATAAATTCATAACCCTCATCACATCCTTTATGATTTCATTTTTGTTTAAAAATTAAACTTGAAAACCAAGTAAGATATAAAAAACCGACTTTATGTTTTTAATCTCTACCAATATAATTTTAACAATAATACTATTATGTAAATATTTTCAAGGATACTACATTATAGACAAGAAGTATGAAAAATATTTACATACGTATCGAAAATTGACTTCAACATTTATAGAATTATTTGAAATACAAATCGATTAGACGAGGTCAATTCACACTCCAAGTGGCACAACAACTTTTCCTGTTTTAACGACCTTCCGCAAGTTTGGTTTGGTGTAACTTTAATTTAACAATGGTTCAAATAATATTACTCTCTTAAAATCATTTAACAATAATGATTTTGATCAATTGTGATCTCTTAATGAAGTCTTTGCTCTTGTCACCTTCTCTTCTTCTCCCTCCTCCAATTCGCCCCCCCATTAATGAAGAGAGAAGGTTTAGACAAGGGCGCGACATTTTCCCTTTAATAACCATAACATTCTTTTTTTCGCTGGCTATCAACCTATCGCAATCCTCAACGTTGTTTATCGAGCGTGGGATGAAAGGCAATTTGTGTTGAGGATAGGTATATGCCAAGACTAATTTGTTCATTGGGAACAAAGGAAAATTGAAATTCAACCAAAAATGAATGACTTATTTTCTAATTCGTTTAAAAAGTATCAGGATCTTAAAAAACAGGTCGAAGTAGATGATTTGGAGGCTGGTCAAGCAGGAAATGAAAGTGTTGATCTTGCTAAATTCTTTGAAGATGTAGAGAATGTGAAAGCAGACATGAAGGATGTCGAAAATTACCACAAAAAATTACAAGAATCAAATGAAGAGAGCAAACTTGTGCACAATGCCAAGACAGTGAAAGAAATAAGGTCTAGGATGGACTCGGATGTGTCACAGGTCTTAAAACGCGTCAAGATGATCAAAGGAAAATTGGAAGCCCTCGAACGATCCAATGTAGCTCATAGGAAAATCCCGGGGTGTGGGCCAGGTTCTTCTGCAGATCGAACGAGGACTTCCGTAGTTAGTGGGTTAGGGAAGAAATTAAAAGTCCTCATGGATGATTTCCAGGCATTGAGGGCAAGAATGAATGATGAATACAAGGAAACGGTTGCAAGAAGGTACTTCACCGTAACAGGAGAGAAGGCTAGCGATGAATTGATTGACAATTTGATATCAAGTGGGGAGAGTGAGTCTTTCCTCCACAAGGCAATCCAAGAACAAGGTATCATGATAGTTGTTTGTCCTGATTTTCTTACCATATTCGGTCTTTTCCTTTTTGTCTTCTTAAAGAAATGGTAACACATCCACCATTTAGGCTTTTCGGGAATTTGTGAGACACAAATTTTAGTTGTCACACCTGATTATTTTGATCTTAACAGGTAGGGGTCAAATTATGGACACGATTTCCGAAATACAAGAAAGACATGATGCTGTGAAGGAGATTGAGAAGAATTTGATTGAGCTACACCAAATATTTCTTGACATGGCTGCATTGGTGGAAGCACAAGGGCAACAATTGAATGATATTGAAAGTCATGTGGCACATGCAAGTTCTTTTGTTAGGAGAGGCACAGAGCAATTACAAGAAGCAAGAGACATCCAAAAAAACTCAAGAAAGTGTGCTTGTTTTGCTGTTTTCCTCATCATTTTGCTCATCATTCTTCTTTCTTTCCCTCTCTGGTGGCCAATAATTGTTAACAAAATACTATAAGAAAAAGAAAAAACACACACATGAATTTCTTGACTAAGAAAAGACTAACTAAAAGTTTTATCAGGTTGTTGTGAATTTTAGGATAATCTTTTTTGGCAATATGACTGTTTTTTGTAAGAATTTCATTCTTGTATTCATTGTCTGTACTTTCTACTCTTTGGCAATTGTATTTATAGAAGCAATTTTTGTCACATCAATGGTACATATAACATATAGACATCTTACATGACCTGTGAAATCTATGCATTTAGAGGAATAAACAGTGAAATTGCAAGATGAATGAAATTGTCAAGAGTAGATTAACAGGATATTTATACTTAAATGTATAGTGATTAACATTTAATTGCTCTGTTTTTCTTTTTCCTTGAAACAAAGTTCCATTATTTTCTCTTTCCATTGTGTAGAAGTTCATTATTACGAGGCCGTTGGAGAGAATGATTTACGTTTAATGATTTGACTTATCAGTTTAATATCTAATATGTGCACCACACATGATATTAACTCAATTTTTTAAGGAATTAGAAATAAAATTATACAAATTCTAGCAAATTTTATCAATCTGTAGCTCCATTCAATGATTAATCAAAGTTATAGCAAAAAAATACATAATTAAAATTAAATGTTTACAATTTCATGTAATCATTATATATTTAGTTTAAAAAGTTATTGCAATTCCAAAATCCAAGCAACATATTATTTTTATTCTAAATACAGTTTTTAAAAAAATCCCTCTTGAGCTTAATACAAAAAAATGAATTTTCAAAATTAACAACACCACAATATACTCTGTGTAGTCCCATAAATGTGAGATTTTGAGAGGGTAGAGCGTATGCAAACCTACCTCAGAGGTAGAGAGGATATTAATGATAGACTCTTGGCTTAAGGGAAAAAATTCTAAAATAGTCAAGAAAAAAAAGTACCAAAAATATAAAAAACACATAATAATAATAATAATAATAATAATAATAATAATAATAATAATGTTAAATATATCGTATAGTTATTTTTGGAATAAATATATCTTGTAAATATTTAGTTCCTTAGAATTAGGCTAGTAGATATTTTTGGAATAAAAATTTTTTGTAAATGTTTAGTTCCTTATTAGGCTAGTCTCATGCCTTAATTGAAGGCTTAGTTTTGTATGTATTCTGACTTTGCATATTGTGAATGGGCAAGGAAAACATTACCCTTCTATCATGGTATCAGTTGCTTAGGGTTTTCTTCTCGCTTCCGCTTGCCCTTCGCTTCAGCTCTCTGTCCACCGCTCCTGCTCTCTTTCTTCTCTGTTTATTTTAGCCTCCAAAAATGTCGGATAAGAAATCCTTATTTCACCCTGCATTCACCGTCACCAACATCAAGACCAGTGTTCCCATTGTTCTTGAGATGGAGAATGT
>JAPFFP010000012.1:451752-464005 GCA_026153255.1 Solanum medicagineum | reverse complement strand
GAGAAAGATATATACACTCACCACACTTTTTTTTCTTTTTTTTTTTTTTTTTTTTTTTTTTTTTTTTTTTTTTTTTTTGTTTGGGGGGGGGGGGGGGGGGGGCGCCCCGTGGACCATAATTATTTGAATCCAAAATTGTGATTGTTGAGTAATGAAGGGTACAAAGTAGGAATCTTGATGTAATTGGATCTATGTTGCTCAGACTCTTCAATAGCGGATACACTTCGGATTAGCCAAAAGTAGTATATTTTCGAAGAATCCGACACGGATGCGAAATTGAAAGTGAAGAGTCCGTGCAACTTAGAAATGGATGGCATTTAGGATCATTGACCTCCAAATTGATGTTTTTATTTTTTTTCCCCAATTAGATGTACTTTTTTTTTCATTTTAATGGAATCTGTAATAATGCAAGGCACTTATAGATGATGAAACATCTAGTGGCAGTTCAAATGCATTGAAAAATGTCTTCTAATTTCTACAGCATACAGATCTTACAATTAATGAGCATTTGACTTGACTGTGAAAAAACTTCAAGTACACACAAAAGTAGTTTAGTGTAGTTGGAACTGTAAGTTGGAATTCGCAAGTTTTAAGAAATAACAGTATGTGCTTCACTACAGTTACTCGTGTCATCACCCTACATATAGGTGGAACCAACCAAGACAGAATACTAGCACCCCCTTTTATCCTGGTGAACAACATTTGACTGATTAGGCCTGTTAGTTTTAAACTTGGTTCTTCAGTTGATGTTGGCAGGTATCTGGTGCACATAGGAACTGGAGAAAAATGGCCTGTTTAATTGGGAACAAGTTATCCCGGGATTAGTTATTCCACGATCATTATTCCACGCTCATGTGGGATAAAAATAACATTACAACACAAGGATTGTATACAATCTCAAAATTAGTTTTTTATCGCTTATTCCCACTACCAAACGAGCCTTAAGAGTGCAAATACAACATCATAGAAGTTAGAGGCCTATATATTGTACTTCAAGAGATAGGAACTTGAGGGTGTCAATTAGTTGGAAAGATTATTGTAACATTAGGTAATCCATGGGATAGTTCTGTTTCACCTGTTATCCATCACATATTTCTGTTTCGTTGCATTTATGTTGGTTCTGTAGTTCTGTTTCATCTGTTTATGTTGCTGTTGTTGATTGTTTATTTTTATCGGAGTACCAAATGTGGAATGACATGTTGATTTTCTTCTTGGCTGTTTGTCCAGCTTTTATGCCAAAAATCAAGACTGGTAGAATGGTTCAACTTGAGAGCCTTTGTGAATTCAAAGATGCTGAGAAGTTGCAGGATAACACAAGGTCTGCAACTACTTTATATTGCAGTTTCCTGAGTTCTGATCTCATTTGGGATTATGTTCTTTCCTATGTTGCTTGGATCTCCAAAAATGCTCCGGTACCTGGGTCTAATCCTCCAAATTCGCTACTTTTCGAGGATTGCCCATGAACCCAACGGCATTTTTGAAGAGTCGAAGCAACATAGGTTCTTGCTGGTATGAATGTACTGACATTACAGTCTGAAAACAGGCCTGCAGCTGAACTCACTTCTTCTAAAAGTAAAGACGAGGTAACGTCAAATTTGATCATACCAGAACCTGGTACCAGTCTTCCTAATCTAGTATGTGCCACCTCCCTTTACTTGTAGAGCAGAAGCACCCTTTTGAATGCTGTATCTAATTGTGTCTTTGTAATCTTCCAGGAATCTGAAGAGAAGCAGTCTGCTGTCCAAGGTATGTTGCACTATGGAAATCGAAATCCTTTCCTATCTTTGATCCTTAGACTGAATTGGCTCGATAAAGATTCTAATTTAGCACATTTGTGTAACAGAAACTTGCACACCTGGACCAACAACATCTCAGAAGGGCGACTCTCGGAAGACCAACTTCAAGAGACAACAAACAGCAAAAAAGATTGCAAGCATACTTAGAAACCCTTCAGCATTAAAGTCCAAAACTCAACCACAAGAGTCACGTCTGACAAACTCTAATCAAGCTACTGTTAGAAAGTAAGTGACATTTAGATTTTCTTAATGCTCTAGCTGTTCTTTGGTCCTAAACATGCTTTTGTCCCATAAAAAGTAAGTGATTTCATTTGTTGCTGCACAGGCAAGCAATCAAGAAAACTGATGTTGGAACTCCAAATTTTGCTCAAGAAAACCAAGCAGTAAAGAGACAAAAACTAGACGAGGGAAAATCTAGGAAGGTAAGTGTCTCCTCTCTATATATTCATTGGATGTGCATTTTGCAGAATATTTTTTGTTCCTTTATCTGATGATCTTGCTTTTTCTTTCTTTCCAAACTGCTAGATTCTTGATATCAAACCTCCTCAACATTTGCCACACAAAACAAGACTAGGGGTAGTTAATAGCAGCTCTAACCTGTTCTCGTCTGCAGCTAAAACTCGAAAAGAGGAGAGAAAGGTGAAATCATGACTCCTTTTTCTTGCACTTTCGAATACATGCAAACTTGAAAATTCTGAATCTGAGTTAAATTCTATATTGTGCAGATGTATGTTAGGCCACTTGTTTCCCCATTCGTTTCAACAGCAGAAATGATAAAGAAATTCCAATCTGGCACAAGGGAAAAATCAATGTCTTGCATGAGTAATTCTACTTCAATTGTAAGTATTGATGCTTTACTAGTATCGTAATGTTGATCAGATTCCTTAGACATATTTTTGAACTACTCTCTTCACCCAGGCTGATCCGACTGGACTAGTGCAGAGAAAGCCAAAACTTACATTAACCAGGCCTAAAGAGCCTGAATTTGAAACAGCTCAACGTGTCCGTCCAACAAGGGTGAAGAGTTCAGCTGAACTTGAGGAAGAAATGATGGCCAAAATTCCCAAGTTTAAGGCTCACCCAGTTAATAAAAAGGTAGCTCATGTTACACATAGCATTGGCCTTTTGATTATCATTTCTTAATATCGTACCATCATGTTTTTTTGTTGTACATTTGATAACAGATTTTCGAAGCTCCAACTCAACCATTATTATTACCTAAAAGTACACCCCAACTTCCAGAATTTAAGGTATGGTATAGTGATTCCAAAAGAAAGCAAACGAATTGATAGCAAAGTTTGCATACCAGGATAGTCTGTTTGATATCTTTACTTGCGCAGGAGTTTCACTTGGAAACAATGGCAAGGGCCAATAAGAACGCGGATACAACTTCAGTTCAATCAGTAGAATCTTCTCAGGTACTGAAAGTGCCGCCTGTAGTTAACTCACATGAAAACAATTACTTTCTCTATACTAACTGAAAACAAATCCATTTGATCTCAGAGTCATCAGTGGCAGCCGCGTCTTACAACACCCAAATCACCTGTTCTGAAAACATCACTAAGAGCACGACCTCCGATTGCCAAGAGCACAGAAGAATTGGAAAAGGAAGAACTTGAGAAAGCACCAAAGTTCAGGGCAAGGCCTTTGAATAAGAAGGTAACATTTGCCACCGCCTGCTGTATTCTGGTGATCAATTATATTTAACTCTCTTGCTTCATTCTAAATGTTTCCCCCCTTAATTTTTTCAACTTGTAGATTCTTGAAAGTAAAGGAGATTTAGGAATGTTCTGCAACACAAAGAGGCAAGTGACTGTGCCTCAGGAATTTCACTTTGCCACAGATGAAAGGATTCCACCTCAAGCTAACTTTGATGATCTGTTTGACAAGGTTCAATCATATTTCTCACCGTACTTCTCTTGTTGTCGTCCTATCGCTGCTCTTTCTCATCATATGCTTCATGTTTTTTCCAGCTTTCCTTGCATTCTCAACCTCAAAATGACAAGGCTACTCCCAGAAACACTATACCAAATCCTTTTCATCTCTACACTGAGGTACATATAAGGCACTTCTACTTCTTTTACTTTTAAGCTGAAAATAGTTCCGTCCTGACTTCACTCTTTTCGCAACTTAGGAACGAGGAGTTGAGAAAGAGAGGAAGTTTTTCTCCGAACTTCTACAGAAACAGATGGAGGAAGAGAGGTCCAGAAATCCCAAAGCAACTCCATATCCTTATACCACTGATTATCCCGTGGTATGAAAGCTGTGTACCAATTCGGTTGATTGGTATCCTTTTCACAGAAAAACATAAATTTGCTCATTTTATCTTGTCATCTTGCCAGATTCCACCAAAACCAGAGCCAAAACCCTGCACGAAGCCAGAACCTTTCGAACTTGAGAGTCTCATTAGGCATGAAGAGGAGATGAGAAGGGAAATGGAAGAAAAGAAGAGACTGGAAGAGGAAGAAGCTAAGATGAGACTATTTAAAGCGCAACCAATCTTGATTCAGTAAGTCTTTTAGACAGTTATTTCCTTTTAGTAATACTGAAAGATGGCTAATATTTTCTACCTTATTATGCAGGGATCCAATTCCAGTTCCTGAGAAAGAACGGAAACCGTTCACTGAGGTTCAGGAATTCAATCTACATGTAAATCACCGTGCTGTTAACAGAGCTGAATTTGATAAGAAGGTAACTTTTTTCCCCTTTAATCACGTTCCTAGGCTTTCGTATGGCTTTCACACTCACCTATCAGTTGCTGTGCAGATTAAGGAGAAAGAAATGTTGTATAAGAGGTATCAGGAGGAGGCAGAATGTGCAAGAATGGCAAGTTCATATTATCTATATCACTACACTATTATTCATAGATATTTTCATTATGAAGTATGTAGACTAATTCTAATTTCTGGAATTGAATAGATGGAAGAGGAGAAGGCCTTGAAACAACTAAGGAGAACTTTGGTACCGCATGCTAGACCCGTGCCCAATTTTGACCATCCTTTCCTACCTCAAAAGTATGTAGAGCATATTGGAATTTTTGTTGTTCTTACTTGTCTTCCTCGTACTAAAACGACATTTAAATCTGTATATAACAGGTCTTCCAAACATGTGACAAGACCAAACTCCCCCAAGCTACAAGTTATTAAAAGGAAAGAGAGGAGAAAAATGCTTTGCCCCTATGCAGCAGTTTCTAGTGCTGCCTCTCAGATGAGATGATTGTATCAGACTGATCGTTGAAAGACGGAGAGATGATGATTGTTCAAGAATGCTTGAACCCCTCCTGGTCCTCCACCCTCATAGACATCGGACAGCACCTACAAAACTATGCTTTTAGCATTGATCTGTAATAATAGAGTTTCACGCTATGTATTCAGTTTTTTTTTAGCGTTCAGTTAGCATAGTTGGTCTAATAGAGTTCAGCTTTCTTAGTACTTTGATTATGTAACCAAACAAATCCACGGAAGGCAAGAAAACATGAAACTTTATCATGGTATTGTTATCCCATATAAGATATGAACCTCTTTTCGAAGAATTTCACCACTTGTCTCATGGTTGGCCTAGCTTTGGGGTCTAAAAATCTATATCCTCAGCTTCATATTCATCAACACATCAGTTTGCGTTGAGGCACGGCCATTCTTGGCAAACTCTGGTGCCAAGTAACCCACAGAGCCAACAACTTGAGTCGCGCTTAGCCACTTAAACCAAAATCACCTATTCTAGCATTCATTTCCTTGTCAAGTAGAATTAAATCCTTTCTTAGCTAGAAATCTTGACTTCGAACTAAATTATTTGAAAAATCCCTTTGATTGTCTTTTAAATTAGATAATAAATGTCGAGTGAAAATAAAAAATGATGGCTTATCCCTCAGCGGGACAAGTGTCACACTAAGGTATACTGTAAACTCAAATATGAGACCTCTAATTAAAGACGAAAGAATATTTATCATTCGACCATAATCTTTATTGGTTATACTCCCTTCCTCTCATTTTAATTGAATTTGTGAGGCAATGAACACATATTAAGAAAAACATTCAAAGAAAAAATTTAAATTATACTTTCCACTATTCCCTTTGTGAAGTCATAAATATGTGTGTAATTTATCTCTTAAAAAATATAAAACTTCAATAAATGAAAGTACAATATAAACAAAATTTCAAACATTTATCTTGAATTTGAACAATTCAACTATTTTGAACCTTGATAAAAAATCTCAAAAATTTAATTAATTTGAAACGGATAGAATATATTTGAAATTAAACGTTGGACTTGTTCAACTTTCTTTGTGGGAGTAAATTTAAGCTCAATAATTCAACTATTTAAGGACCATACACCAATCTTAACTTTGATTTATTCCAACTATTTATATCCAATATTTGACAATTTGGGTATGTACTATGTACATAATTAATATATGTTGACAAAATGCAAAGACAAAAAATGTCTACTTATCTAATAATGAAGATTCTGTCGATGTACAAAACATAAACTAACAGAGTCCCATTCGATAGAATTGTTTGATTTTAAGAATGATCTATATAATTTTGCAAGTGGGACTATTTCCTCGTTTCGTTCGATCATTAATAACTTGATCCCTGAAAATACGAAAGTACATCGTAAAAATCATAGTTAACCAAAAATACTTTCAGTTTCTGTATCATCACAGCATGCAAATTGAAGGATGATCAAGATCCGTCTTTCGTTTCAACTTGTTTGTTTTACTTTTCATTTTAAAACATTTCGAAAAATTGGCTCTTTCATTTCAACTATCCACATGACATATTTAACACAACAAGATGAAATAACATTTTAGTACATTCCACGTCTCTTTAATTTAAAATCACAAAATTCAAAAGCTTTTACTTTCTTAAATTCTGCGTCAAGTCAGAACCAAACAAACAAATTGAAACGGATGGACGCAGATGGTTATAACACAACACTTGGTTTTTAAAACCAAAGATATCTGCTATGAACCTGTAATTTACCTCTTGAAGATACCAACTTTACAGTCTTTGAATTTCAGCTTGAAAATAACTACATTTTTCCAATAAAGTTTGCTCTAATCTGAAAGTAAATTTATTCCCAAAGAAATCTGATTGTGATGAAATGTAAGAAAGGAATAGACAGTTAATCAAGAAGATATTATATTAGTAATGTACATTAAACTACATCTGCACAGCCAGTCTGGTGAATCTGTGTTCAACTTTTTAATACAGAAAACTTCTTTATGTATTCTCTGAGTCTCCAACCTGAAAGAGAGTATAAAGCTTTGTCAAACATCTTTACCAAACATCTTTCCGTCTGGAAGGTAGGAACACAACGACCTTCAGACATCTATTTACAAGGAAAATAATCATGACGTTCAGAACACAACGGCCTTCAGACATCTATTTACAAGGAAAATAATCATGATGTAAGGTATGTTCGGTAGGAAGGAAAATGTTTACCAAGAAAATCAGTGGGTTACTTATTTTCTTCTGTCCCGGCATGTAAGCTAAAATTATTATCCTAAAGCATTTGTAAAAAGTATTGGAGGTAGGGGCGTGGCCGCGTGGGGATGAGAGCTGCAAAGATAGGCCTGAAGATGAGATGTGCTGGAGGGTGGGGAGGACACAATCAATGTGGAACTTGTTTTCCCGACTTTCACTAGGCAAGTCATTTTCTTCATTTTGAAGGAACTTGTTTTCATATGGAAAATGTTCTTCCAAATTTTTTGACCAACTGAACATTGGAAAATTAGAAAACATCTCCATACCGATCAAACCCGTAGTCTATACTCAGAACGGTAAGCTACAGGGAAGACATTTTAAACAACAGCAGTGTTAAAAGTAAAGCCACAATGAGCTACTGGTGAATTTGATTAGATTAATCGTATCCACTGGAGCTTGCAACACAAAAAGGTCAGTCGTTATATGTTGTTCAAATATAACTTCAAGCAAAGCATTTACCTTTATAAACAGGCCGGGCACTGTCAGTTGCTCTATATCAATATGAATTCAAGAAATAACATTTATTCAAGCTGGTGGAAGAGGACGTCGGCAGGTTGGACACTCCATCTTTATGTCCATCCATCTTTGCAAACAACCGGAGTGAAAGAAATGATCACAAGGTGTCACCTGAACATTATTAAGCCAATTACTAACTGTGAATGTTTTTCGGAGTTAAAATCGCATTCTAATAGGAACACTAAATTAAGCTAGAGAATTTTTCTGTTATGACCATATATATAGTACCATGCAATTATTTGAGCGTTGGGTATGATCAATAGCAGTCATGCAAATAACACAGTCAGTGGCATGATTTGTCCCCTGATCAAACCTTCTATAGTAGTTATACTTCTCAGGTAAAATCTGCAACACAACAATGAAGCTTACATAAGATAAATGGAAGCACAAAATATTTTCAGTTTTTTTCTGCTTTCAACAAATAATCCTTCCAAGAGTTTCAAATGAAAGAGCAGTATCAAACCTGACGTGGAATGAACCACCGAGATCCAAGATAGTGCTGCAACAGAAGAATTGATGCCTGCAGCGCAAGAAAAACTCCCAAGCAGATGCACCAATTCTTGTCAGGCTCTATACGCATGAAATTGTGAGGACAACCAAAGATATATAATGGAATTGCCAGACGAGTAACAGTCATTCCCAAGATGTAATGAGGGTGCAACGGTTTTCTTGAGTCACGAATGACATTAGTTACAATCTGAGGTATCCAGAATGAGTGTAAAAGCAGAAGAATAGGGCGCAGAAACTTGTGAAACTCGTACATGAACAATAGACCACCTAAAAGGATCCCATCTGCAAAAGATTCAGAAAAAGAAAAGGTAAATGCGAGCAGATTGTTTATGATGAATTGCAAATGCAACTGAAGTGGCCCAACTTTGAAAGGAGAAAGACATTGGATTGGCCCGGTGGAAATGCTTCGACGTTGCTTTGGAAAATCTCACTTGTACCGAGTCAAAGAACTTTAGCTCACTATGTGAAGTGATGTTAGAATGGCATAATTGCATAATATTCCTGCTATAAGAGTGTAATCTAGATTTTATTTTCTGCATAATTGCATAATATTCCTGCTATAAGAGTGTAATCTAGATTTTATTTTCTTTTTCTACATGATTTGGTAAGTAGATAGCAATTGCATTTGCTTTAGAGCCCATCTAAAAGCAAAGCTCGTGTAGAACACTCTTATATTTCCATTGTTGCTTTCTTTTCTACATTTCAGACACTGAAGCCTTCTCGGATCATTCTGTTATATCAAAAGTTACCAAACTGAGTAGCCCAGTTTTTTGTTTTTATGGGGGAATAAATAATTAGAAATACTGGAATTAGAGCCTCTGGATACCTAACACAAAAAATTGGGGGATATAGATAGGAAAAAAATGATTAATTCATTAGCCTGTCACAAACAAAATTGAACAAAGGCGTGGGAACAGTGACAACTCAGATACATTACTTTTTTACATTATTTGATTTTAACATAATATAGGCATGTGTATTAGACGAATCTTCACTTGCTGATTCTGTTAACTGTTTTGGCACAAGTCCACCTCAAGTAAAAGATACTTACAGAAACGGCTGTACAGTACTGACAATTCACGCCTCATTGCTTCCCAACCCTCTCCGCTATTCATGGGCCTATTTGCCTTCCATATAGCAAGTAGATATCTCATCTCAAATATTGAGAAGACAACAAACTTGAAGAATGCAGCAGTTGCAAAAGCATTGAAAAGGGATTCTGCAAAAGAAGAAAGAAAGGGAAAAACGAACAGTGCCATAAGAAAGAAGTGACCAGCTTTACTTCGAACTGGGACTACTAAGGTATGATCAACTTGCAGAGAACTCTGTAAATGCATTTGTACTAACTGGGACTACCAAGACAACAGCACTTATCAAACTTACCAACAAGTATCCCTGCGGTCAGATGCAAAAGACAAAGATAAGCATCCATGATAGCCTGTTGTCCAATCATCAGAATTGAAACTTTGGCAGCTCCCTAGAAAAAGAATATCACATGTCATTCTAGGCTTTATAAGAGAGGGGGAGAGAGAGAGAGAGGTAGTCCTACTGATTGGGTGTTGCTATGTTCCATTTGTCGAATCAGAAGGAGCACTTGCAGAAAAGATATCTGGTGGGGATCAGGAAGTTAAAGAATCCAGACAAGTGATATCTGTTACAACAATAACATACAAAAAAAATGAGAAATGTTGTAGGATACAAATGTGACCATCAATGTGTAGTTCACCGCTTTGTTGTAGTAAACCTCTATATTGACAGAAGTAGCATTCAATAGCATTGGTGAGAAACAGTCTCCATCAGCATCCACTGAAGGGCTCTCTATCAATCCTTCTAGGTGATAATGATCACGAGCTCCATCTGAGAAAGGAAAATAAATCACTTGCTCCTGATATTTTGCACAAGCTTATGAATAAGTTGAATATTGAATCAAGATAAGCATTAAAATAGAGTAAAGAAAGTTGTGAAGAAGTTCAATATCGATGGGGAAGGGGCACTTTATATGACTTCGGCAATCCTCACCTCTTGAGCTAGCTTTTAAGGTTGTTTTAGGCCCAAGATCCATTTCTTAACATGGTATCAGAGAAGACCATCCTAAATCTTGTTTCCCAATGTTGGATCCACATATTAGATTGCCCACGCTCTAGATGTTTAGTCCATGGGGAGGGTGGGGGGTGAAGAAGTCTCACATTGCTGGTGAAGGGGATGGGTGGTCTCTTTGTATGGCTTGGGAAATCCTCACCTCTGGAGCTAGCTTTTAGGGCTGAGTTAGGGCCAAGACTGATTTCTTTAAAAAAAAAAAAAAAACTCTTTTGTTTGAATAACTGCATCATAGTACATGTATGGATTGGAAAAGTTTGATGAATATGTAAATAAGCATATGAATATCCTGAACGAGTTCAAAAGAAGTATCTTAGGTGACATAATGCATTTTGGATATTTTAACGCAAGGTTCAGGATCTTCATAACTTTAGAACATTAATAGGCATCAAAAGCTTAAATACACAAGACATGAAAGAGTGATGACAAAAGTTCTTTCTGATGATTAACATTTATGATTTCAAAAACAATCCTTTCTTGATGATTATTGGAGTAAAAAACATAAAACAGAGTTCATGAAATGAATGAATTAGGAAGCATATAAGAAAGCCGAACGATCCGGAGAAGAAACATCCTCTTGATGCTTGAGTCATATCAAGGTAAAAATTAAATAAGAAAAGCCAAGTACCATTTGAGGAGGATGAGACACGTGCAATTTGTGCAGCAATTTCAATATTACAATTTTTCTCCATCTCGTAAAACGGTGCTGCAGAAACAAAAAGATACATAAGTTAGCTAGGAGCTACAACATTATACTGGATCAATGTTGAAAACAACATTATTACAGTGTTTCTTTCTCCAAATCTTATCTCGAGAAGACTCCTGGAATATCTGGGACGAGAAAACTCCAAGCTGTCAACAAAGATAAAGCAAGTCATTTTTCAATGAAAGAAATCTTCATAAAGTCGTAAATTAGAATCATTGTCACGTGAAATGGATGTACATCTAAAGTAACTATCATAGCCATTATGGAACACAAGAAATCCCTGATAAAGTGCCTCCCTTTTGTCTTTTCCAGAATTTGAATTTGACTACCATGGAATATGAGATATCTGATGGTACTTAGCTGCCATTGTGGAAGAATAAAGATTAAGAGCAGTCCTCATTTTCTGCTATTTTGGTTTCAAAGAAGCTAAACCGAACTGCATAAGCATATGTTTTTTTACAAGGTAAAAAGGAGATAAAAGAAAAAAGAAGGCACATGTAATGTGAATTGACTTATTGAGACCACTGGCAAGGAGCTTATCCAGATATATTGGTCATTTTTCCGCGAACATGTGAATCCCTTATCCACGGAAGAATGGAACATCCAAAAACCTTTTTTGAAAAACAAAAGAAGGAAAAAGGAAAGCATAAGGGGAAAGGAAGCCCATCAGAGGGGATATGAATAGTATTTGTAATTCACTCTCATTATCTCCACCTTGAAAAAGAGTTTTACTTATGCCTATCAAACATGTGGTGAAGTTTCAAATGTTAATAAAAAGATAGACCCTGTAAATTACTTTAAAGAAAGAACAATACAGTAGATAAAAGGAGCTCTAAGGAAGTAAAAAAGAGAAGTTTTGAAATTTGTTCTACTCCATTCGTTCCTAAATAAAGTGACTTTTGGCCTTTTCATTTTGTTCCAAAATAAGTAATGTGTTAGGGTTTCAAAAAGGAATTGATCATATTCTTCCAAAATTACAGTTGTTTTAATACATAAGAGTTATACACCATTAAAGAATCACTTCTTTCTTCAGGACATTTAATTAGGGATAAATTAGTAAAACCACTCCTTATCTTCTAGGAATGAATTATTTCTTAGCTGTGCCCAAGCTGAAATATCATATAAACATCAAAGCTTCCAAA
>JAPFFP010000012.1:429226-441096 GCA_026153255.1 Solanum medicagineum | reverse complement strand
GTTGTCATATTGTTTGATCTAAAACTTTCAATAGGATTATTTGCATATGTTTTGTCGTATCATTTGATGGAATATATATTAAATCTAATATATTAAAGATTAATTAAAGGGCAAAGACCCAAGCTCATTCAGTTACCACAGGCCTAAGACGAAGATTATATTTTGGAGAATAACCACCTTTTAGGACTAGAGTACTTGGAGCAATATTATTACCCAGTAGGTCTACCATTCTGCATAATTCGAGCGCTACCAAAGTTTGTTATCTGCAGTAAACAATGTCACTTTCAGTTAGACTAGTGCAACTGGCACTTTGATTTTGTCAATTCATCAAAACTTTCATAGCAACAAGTAGCCAATCTAATTGACTATTCAAAATTTCAACTCTCAGTTTGTAAGATGTTTTCTGAACTAATTCATTGCCTCTAGCTATGACAACTTCCAATTGTGATAGAAAGGATTATAAAAATGCATTAGTCTCCAACAGTGCGACGCAGTGTCGTTCGAGTTCATGAATGATTTATCTACTTATAATGCTTCCCTATACAAATTTACATGAAGCTCCATTGTTGTAATTCAACACTACTGAGGATTATACTCGATACTTTTTATCAACTGAAAAGAGAAAGGAGATGGAAGATATTCTACTTCTCATATTCTCCAAGATTTCAGGAGCACAGGGTCTGTGCCCTGGGAAATCACTTAGGCATAATGCTGCAAGTGACACCATGACCTTAGCTTCCTCCAATACGTAATTC
Source organism: Solanum medicagineum (assembly GCA_026153255.1). NCBI lineage: Eukaryota > Viridiplantae > Streptophyta > Magnoliopsida > Solanales > Solanaceae > Solanum > Solanum medicagineum. Next base: position 440,341 of record JAPFFP010000012.1, on the reverse strand, counting down.
CTACCGAGGCGTGGATCCACCATTTCCGCTACCTTAGACATATCATTCAAAATCGGAGCAGCTTTCGATGTTAGTCTCTCCCCACTGTCTGAGGAAAAGGCTTCAACTCCTGAAATGAGTTCTAAAATCATGACTCCAAAGCTATATATGTCGTTTTTCTTGGAGGAAATGCCGGTCCTCAAGTAGTGAGGATCAGTATAACCTGGAGAACCAAGCATGACTCGATTCGTTGGTGGTGAAACAGAAGAAGAAAACCCCATTTTCGCGGACCCAAAATCACAAAGTTTGCAATTGAATTGATCATCTAGCAAAATATTAGAAGATTTGATATCACTATGGACAATTTGTAGAGGACATTTGTCATGTAGATACTCAATGGCTTGAGCAAGTTGAAATGCCACCGCCATTCGGCTTCTCCAAGGAAGGAGTATGTCTCTGTTCCCGTGGAGTTTGTCCTGTAGAGTACCATTTGGGACATACTCAAACACCAGCATGTTACCAAATTCGTCGTCATCACAGTGATCAAGAAGTTTGACTATGTTGTCATGTTGGATTTGAACCAAGATGTCCAATTCTTGTTTGTACATTCTGCTGAGACGTTCGCTGCTGCAGTCCATGATTTTGACAGCTTTGAGAGATGAATCAGGGAAATTAGCTAAATAGACTCTGCTAAATCCTCCACAGGCAATTAAATTGGAATTTGAGAAATTCATGGTGAATTTCTTCAACTTGTCGATTGTATATCTCGTTGCACCAGCAATCATTGTGCTATCCAATTGATCTTCTTTATCGCCTTCTGCGAAAACACGGACATCAGCAACTCCAGGGCGTCTAACCTTGTACCCGAAGCACCTGAGGAAAGCCATAATGGACACAAAATCAAGGCAGACGACCAACTTGTTTGTGCTTGGTGGGGTGCACTATGGAATCTCTAACTTCAACCCTTGATGAGAATTTCGTCCTCAGTGTGAATCTGAATTAGTCAAGCCAAGAAAATAGTTAAAATATGAACAAAACACAAGGCTCTGTGGGATGACTGGAATCTCTCGATCCTTAACTAGAAACCTATGACTTCAAGCGCTGGAAGGAAACTTTCTTAGCAAAGAGCTGCCAGTGTGAACCCAAATTAATCGGTCCGAGTACGAATAAGACAACAAAACACAAGCCTCGGTGGGGGGAAATGTGATGATGGTTGGAATTAGTCTCCCAATCCTTATTGACAAACTCGACGTGAATTCAGATTAGTGATAATGAAAATAGGATTGTTTATGTATTGGTTGTGTTTAAGAAAGTTGTTATTGTCAATATTGGTATCCAGTGCCGTGCGTGTGGGATATAAAAAGGGGAAGTGACGGTGGGTGAGTACAAGTAGATTAGGCTCTGAAGCAACGTGGAAAGAAGAAGGGAAAGAGCATGGACTCAACCAAAAAGTGCACCACCCACAGACAAATAAACCATTTCTATTCAATAAATATATAGCATTGTAAATTTAAGGAGAACAAATTGTACTTACAAATTAAGTAAATTGTTGCTATATCAACATCTTAAGAAAAAGAAATAAAGATAATTTAATCATGTTTTTTCATTTTTATCCAAATACTCATTTAATGGAGCAAGAAGTTTTCAAAAAAATAAGCCTTAGAAATCAACTTAAGAAAGTCAATTAAAGAAGGGCAAAAGTCGAAAAAAATTTCAACATGTTCTTTGAAAAGTGAACAATTCACTTATTTTGAAAATTTTTAAAAGTTCTCCAATAATCCACTTAATTTGAAATAGAGGAAGTAATAAAATCCAACCTAGTAAGAAAATGACTAGTCTAATTAAATGTGTCAAGTTTATAAAAGCTAAAGGAACATGAATAAAATAACACGATTTACTTTTGTACCAAACCATTTGTTTTGTTTCCTACCTACAACAAGTTATGTCAATGCACATATTGGGCATGTTTTACATGTAGAAAATGACTAATTATATTGAAACGTTGGGTCGGAGAACACAGACAAATTACTGAGACCTTGAATAACGTCGGTTTGATAGAAACATGAAATAATACAATGGGTTCGGTAGGAGGAAGATATTTTCCGGACTTTTCATGCTTGATTGGTTTTTTTTTTTTTTTTGAAATATATTTTTTTCAGGCTAAACAGGTTTCTTAATCATATTTTACTAACATATCGGATTAGAAAAAGTAGACGAATAAGAATTTTTTTTTTTCCTTTTGAACGTGCCCATGATTTAAAATATGAATGGGGTTAATGATTTGAATTATTGATTGGTCTTGTTCAAAAGATGAGAACGGGGTGATGTTAATTTGAAGGCTATTAAATAATGAAAGTACTCCCTCTGGTGAATATTAAATGAATTATTTGTACATTTTTATAGTTTAAAATAAGTGAATTGTTCAAAATTAAAAAAATATAGTTGATTTTTTTTTTCATATTTACCTTTTATCTAATGAGGTTTTAACTGTTTTATCTTTTTTAGGATGCTAATATAAAAATAATCAAAAGGGTAGTAGCGAAAAATAATCTTTAATTTATGTCCTTAAATAGTTTCAAAGAATATATCATATCACAACAATTCACTTAAAATGAATCATGACAGTATGTACCTAGTACTTAAATTTCATTTTTTGGGATAATTATTGCAATATAACAACTTGTTTGGTGGTTTTTCATGGTATGATATACAGTGGTGGATTTAGGATTTCATCTCAGGGGGTTCGAAATTTAAAAGTATAAATGTGCAAATAAACCAACAAAATACAATTTTCAAAGGAAATAGTAATAAAAAAATAAAGTAAAATATTGGGTTGGGTTCCCCAAAGCCAAAAGAAATTAAATGAAAAAGAATAATAAGAGAAGCTAAAAAATAATACTTTAAGTGAGATTTGAACCCTGACCACGAGAGTTCATTTAAAAGAAGAATTACCACTATGCTAGACTTTAGTTATTATTCAGGGGGTTCAAGTTTAATATATATAGAAAATTTACCTTATATATACAGTGTAATTTTTTGCCGAGGGGGTTCGGATGGACCCTTTTGCCCCACCCTAGGTCCGCCCCTGATGGTATGATATGGATATAGTATCAAACATTGTAAGATACTATATGCTACTATACCATACCATACCGTACAGTACGATACATTATAAAACCATGATAAACCACTATCCAAACAAGCTGTAAGGGTGCCCATAGGTACGGAGAAAAGCGTTTTCTAATTTTTTTAGGTCAGATTGATAAAATTTTTGGGGAACACTTTCTTTAAAACAATAAATTTCATAAAAATAAGAAAGTAGAAAAAATAAATTTCATTGATAACGTTCTAATTTCTATATTAATTGTCTTCTCTCCGCCATCTCCATTCCCACCCCCGTAACCCCACCTCCCATGATGTTTAATTTGAATAACTCATGTAGAAACACCCTTTATTTATTTATCAAAAATATATTAAAAAGATAAGTAATAGATCAATTATTTTCTCGAAGCACATAGTATTTCAAAAAGAAAAACATTTTTTTTGAAAATATTTTCTTGCGCACCAAATACATCCAAAATATATATAAGCCACCAGGAGTCTATTTGAATGAACTTATAACTTTTGAGTTATATAAACCAAAAATTTCTTATGATTTTTAATTTAAAAACAAATGTTTAAAAACACTTTTATTTTATTTAAAAATTATTTTAAATTAAAAACAATTAAAATAAACCATTCAAAGAGACTCTAAAGCAAGAGGTAGAAGATGAGAAACTTCTTGTGGTCAACTCAGTCTTCTTCTTTGATCTTTGCCTACTCATATAGGGCCCCTTCTTCTATTTCCCCGTGTGTATGGGCATTTAGGTTCATAGTATCTATATTGGTTTCTATTATTTTTGTTTTAATTTTTAATTTTTGGTTTGGTGCAACTATAATTATTATTTTTTCCTTTTTTCATCTTTTGTTTTCTAATTTTCATGATTGTGGCACCAAACAAATCAAAAGCGCCACACCGAATTTCTGACAAACATATCTTGCACACAATATGTTGGATTAGGTGTTGTACAAGCGAGGAAAAATCATATAAAATTCCAACATTCAAGAAATAATAAATGATTTTTTTCTTCTTTTTTTTCCTAAGTTTGATCAAAATTATGTGTTGACAATATAATTAAATAATAAGATCGTACGTATCAAAGAAAGGAGGGTCTAAGATAACATCTTATCGCTATTTGATTAGATAAACAGATCTGTTGTATCTACTAAATCTCCCACCATATTTAATTACGTATGATCTTGTTCTTTCTCTCTTTTTGCTCTACGGTGATGACACATAAAGAAAATTGATGTGCATATTTTGATACCATATACATGCATCTTTGATACAAGATATATGTATATATACATGAATATATTAGTGTAATTTTTGGATATCATATATATATATACACACACACATATGTATATCCAGTATCAATTTCATGTATCTGAGTGTGTGTGTGTATATATATGTATGTATGTGTGTATGAATGTGCGCGCGCCCAAATACCCAAGATACTTGATACTGGATACACTAGATGAAATTGACAAAAAATTCATTTGATGACATTAATTTTGAATACACAAATACATAAAATTGACACGAATACATAGATATATAAATTAAAATTGTGAAAATCAAATACATTATGGTATACAAATACATTGTGAAGCAGAGGCGAATGACAGAGCAACGAAATATAATCTTTATATACAGTGTATCTAGAAATAACTTGGACAAAATGTTGCTAAACAAAAAAAAAAAACTTTCACATGTTCGACCAATAAAAAAATACACACACATTAAAGAGCATGTTAAGAGTGCAATCAAACAATAATAGTGTATTCTCTTTAATATCTTAAACTTCTAAATGAAATAATCACACACTTTACTATTATAACATGCTTAGTACGCTAATAGGAACTATTTTGTCTTAGAAAAGATAAATAACCTTAGCAAACGCGTTCACTATAGAAAGAAAGTATGAGCCAATGATGACATTATGTGATTTGACCATGAAAATTGCCTTAAAACAGTGTGCTTTCTCCACCTACTACTACTAGCAATATAATCAAATAACATGAGAATAATAAAGATTGATTAGGAATTTCGAATGTACTTATTAGCCCCCAAAAATTGGCCATATGGTTCCTCCCTATTCTTCTTGATTTTATTTTCTTCGACAACAAAAAGAGAAGATTTTCTGAAATAATTGTAATGTGATATTTATTCAATGATTCTCTGAAAAAACAATTTGAATAATGATCAAATACCTCTTTTTCCCTACAACGCATGCAACTACATTGTTTAGTCAAACGTAGATCAAATTCTACCATTACTAACGTCATATTTGAAGAATTAGAAGCTTTTCATTGTTTTCAACTTTCGCTATAGATTACCCACTATGGTGGATTTGAATACAACTTATTTATTAGCTTCTTCTTCTCGAAGATATATACAACATTTTTCATATGTAATTCTTTTGAATTTATGTGGTATAATTTGATTTGTACAAAATTTAAGAAAGAAAGACTTATAGAATATGTGATCTTAAGTGTGTCAGTGAGATTTCTACAAGAAATTGCTTGTGGAGTTCTCCTTAAACCAGAGGCGGATCCAGGATTTAGAGTCTACGGGTGCCAAGTATGAGAGGATTATAGTCGGCAATCGGTATTTTTTTTCCTGGATCGGGTTCAAGTGAATCCAAATCAAGATTATTTATAAGATAAGAACGACTGACATCTATACTAGAACTTATTTGAGAATAATTAAACTTTGCGAGAAATTTATCCATCTCAATTCACAAAACTAGAACACTTTTCGGCAAAAATAAAAATTCAATTCCACTCACACTTAGTTTAATTTAAATTAATGTGGTCAATATCACGTTGCACAATTTGAAAGTTGTAAAAAAATAAAGGATTATCAAACTTTACTAATTGTTATTTTTTTCATTCATTATGTTCATTAGAAATTTAGAATATTGAAATAAGATTAAAATTTTTGTCTAATGTGAAATCAATATCACTCATCAAAACTCCAAACGAACTCAAAAAAGAGAAAGTGAGAAACAAAAAAAAGATCTTACAAAATAAAGTGAACGGTTGGCCTTGGTGCTTGAGCTTCGAAGTGGTCCTCTGGCAATGGAGTCTCGGAGAAGAATTTGAAGGAAAGAAGGAAAAAAAGTCTATGTAAGTTAAAAAAATATCAGAGTTGTATTAAAAAAGTTAAAAATAATTATTATTTAATTAAGTCAACAACAATTAAAGGTTTTTTTTTTTAAGAAAACACATACAACTTTTAAAAGGAAAAAAGTACCATCTTATATAAGTTGTAAGTCATTATTTTGTGGCTGAAGTAAAATACAAACTTTTAAAAGGAAAAAACATACCTACTTAATATAAGAGCAAGTTATTATTTTGTGGCTGAAGTGATATTAAGTAGCAAGTTATTATTTTGTTGCTGAAGTGAAAAGTTAAAAATAGTGGGATTTGGACCAGTGACCTTAGGCCTTCAAAGTTGAACTTCTACCTCTGGCATCCAAGAGAACTTTTGTTCTATGGTCTTTTATTTTATAACTTATTGTCTATATATATCTACATATATTTAAAGTTTCCGTCGAAGTTGGCGGATGGCGTGGCACCCCACCCAGCTCAAACAGCATGCAGAGGCATAAAGCTAATACAGAAAGTATATACGAATTCGTCAAAATTCAATAACTTCAGTTCGAATTCTGTATATTTATGAAAAAATGTTACTAAATATGTGCCTATAATAAATTTCAAGATACATAAAATTCAAATCTTGAATCTATTTCTTTTGCATGTGCGATTACTATTCATTTTTGTCCACTTTTTTGCATATGTCGAGCAAAAAAGGGCATATTTAGATTTACTAGCAAAGACAATGTCACAGTGGACATCTTTATCCTTCCGCGAAAAGTTCTCATGGAAATGTGAATATTTAATAGTTAAATTGCAAAATTGCAATCTAACAGTAAATCAAAGACTAAAATGAAAAAAATTTATAATTATCACGATCATTAGTAAAATTTATGGTTATTCTTTGCCTGACCCAATTCATTCTAAATAGATTGGGGATTTAACCATTTAAAAGTTGATCAAATATGGATCAACCCGTATTATTCATTATAAAATATGAATCACTCTCCTTAAAGTAGGTAAGAGTGTAAAAGCCTCTAAAAGGTATGTGTATTGGATATTGCTTGAATTAAATGTTTTGAAAAATATTTTCTTTAATTTTAAGAAAATTAGTATTAGATATTGCTTGAATTAAATGTTTTGAAAAATATTTTCTTTAACTTTAAGAAAATTACTTCCTTACATAAAATAATGAAAATACTTTTCAAAATTTTCCTTAAATTTGAATCTTGTGCTTTCTATATTCAAATTGCGAGTGACTGCTATATATTATAAAAACTTTCTCTTCGTATATCTTTTTGGAATAAAAAAAAATCATGTTGTACAATACGGTGTATAAACCAACAGTTGCCTAAACTTTTGTGTAGTCCTATTATAATTACTTCATCAACAACCGCTAGATTTTGTCTTTTGCAGAAACTAAATAAATACATACAAGTATTAAAAAACACTAGTACAAAATAAATACAATTTTTATACGTATACTAATCTTCTATACTATATTAAAAGCGTAAAGATATTTAGAAATGTTGTTTAAATTTTTTGTCCTTCATTAAAATACTTTGTTTTAGACAAAATCACCTTTTCATTGTTTTTCTTAATTTATTGTTTTATCATTTATTTATTTAGTTTCAAGATTCACTTTTGAATTAGAGTTTCTTTATATTTAGAATTTAGTTTTGATTTAGGACTAGTCTATATAAATGATTGTCCAGCCTATGAAGGCACGGAAAGGAAAAATATTATTATTTTTTTAATATTTAAGATTTTAAAATTAATTAAAATTCTGACTATCATATATTTTGTTAAGAAAAGTATGTAATATAACCAAAAAAAAATTAAAATAAATTTTATTACGTTGTAGAAAATAAACTATTTATTTTATATTTAGCTGTCTCTTTTCATATTAAATTTTAATCAATTAATTATTTAATTTCTGACTATTCAACTTCAAATTATTACTTTATGTATGCATAAACTATTAAAATATCTATATTATAAGTAATTGAATTGATATTTCTCATCTTTGATATGTATATTAGAATGTGTGTTAGAAAATACGATTAGAGGCGAAAAGGTTGAAAGAATACGCTCGGGTTTATAATTATATGCTTGCTGCCCATGCGTCATTTTTTTATGAGATTGGGCTGCTGAGATGTATCCATTGGCTTCTAATGCTAGTTTTCTCACCTACTATATTATAGATAAATATTTACTTGAAGGGAAGGTTATCTCGAGGTAATAACGAGGTCCTATTTAAAAAATGCTTGAATATCAAATTAGAGGGCGATATGTACGTCTAACGCTGAAGAGGGTCGAGTGTATACAAGTTTTAAGTCAAATCGAGGAGATCGTGGCCTTAAATGAAGTGAGAGAAGTGAGGTGCTTGTAGGACTTAGGAAGCTAGCAGGTGAGTCACCTACTTGCTTAGCTTAAATTTGTTAGTTAGACGGAGACGAGGCCCGACGTCGAATCTGTCCAAGTCCGATTATGAATAAAGTATGTGTTAAGGGTGTAACTTTAGCCATGTTTTAACATCATAAATGGATTATATTTTCATCCCAAGAAGAATAGAAAAAGGACCCAAGCCCATTACAATTCATTTGATGATTTAGGCCCAACTAACTAAAAAAAAGGGGGAAAATGGGCAGCAAAGACCCATCAATTTGCAACCCATTAAGGCCCAAGTGAAAGGGGCAACTTGTAAAATTAATAAGTTTTTCTTAAGGCTTTCTCTCTACACTTCTTAACCTTGTAAAGCAGCCGCAAGGAGACTTTTAGGGTTCTTGGAGAAGTCCTACATCTTGAAGGTTATGTTAAGTAAGTTTACTTATGTGTTTAGTATGGTTTTCTTATGGAAAACAAGAGACTACGTTGGTTAGGTATATGCTGAAACTTTTGGACAGCATCTGTTCCAACGGTTATTGTATACTTTTCTTCTTTATTTGGGAGCTTTTATCTTCTTTGGTTGGCTTGATTATGAAAGAAGGTTGCTTTTCTTAATTTGTTTTAGTTCTGTAATGATGTGTAAAGGTTACTGCACTATTTGGTTATACGTAAACAATCGAGGTTTAACGTGTTATCTTAAATGTGTTATTTGTAGAAATTGTGGGCTGATTGATTAAGGACTATGGTCTCACGTCCTACACCTATTTTGAGGACTGTTTTTGAACTATTTTAGGACTGATTTTATGTGTATATATGGTGGGGGCTTTTTGGTTAAAGTTGGAACTAGTTTGGAATTGTCGACGTCGAAATGTAGTGAAGGGATATAACGTTATGCCGCCTATTTGTATGTTGTGTAGAATTGTTATATGTTGTGCTTTGTGGGCAGTTGTAAGACTGTTAGGGAACTAAAACAGGTTGCACATGATATGTATATGAGAATGTGTATTAGAAAATACGATTTGGGGCGAAAAGGTTGAAAGAATACGCTCGGGTTTATAATTATACGTTTGTTGCCCGTCTGTTATTTTTTTATGAGATTGGACCGCCAAGATGTATTGATAATTACTTGATTAATTTACTCAATGTCACGACCCGAAAATCGAGCGTGATGGCACTTGTTCAACCCCACCTGAACAAGTCAACCTCAACTCAAAAGGGATAATAAATATACAATGAAACGGAAGCATAATTAAAAACTGAGAATTTTCATAAACTTAGATCCCACCTAAGGATTGGTTGTCACGTGTGCAAGCCACTAGAAATACAGAAAAATCAAGGAAATACAAGTCTAAACTGTCCTTCTTCTCAAATAGAACAAGTACAACAGTAATAGGAACAAGAGAGTCAGCCAGATGTCAACAGTTACCTCTCTTCGTCTCTTGAGAATCTTTGGCGGATCAAGGAAATACTTTTTACTGTCCGCGTTCACCACCTACACGAGTGTAGAAGCAAGGGGTGAGTACCAAAATACCACGCGGTACCCAGCAAGCGAACTAATAAACACAAAGTTAAGTAATATAGAATATCGATACCCCTGACACTCCAACCAAAACCCCCACAATCACAACCTGCATAAAATACTTAGACAAGGGATAATCCATAACACATTAATAGTTAGCACAGCAAGAACAAGTACACAGCCAATCTTCGATATCAATAACACACGTGAGGACTCAGGCCTCCATATCACACTTCTTTTGGGAGATAGTTTCTTTGACATTGAGTATAGTAAGTTATTTTAATATATTTTCCTTTTATTATTATCGTGCCGGAACGTGGCACCGGATCCAATATTTGTGTCGGAACGTAACACCCGATCCAATATATGTGTCGGAACGTGACACCCGGCCCAATATTTATATATGTGTCGGAACGTGACACCCGATCCAATATTTGTGTCGGAACGTGACACCCGATCTAATATTTGTACTTTATTCATTAACATTACTTTTCACTTCATTATCAATGTTTCATCAAGCCTTCTTTATTCAAGGCTTCACTTTGAGAGTTCAAGTTCAAGATTATTAATGGGTTCCATGGCCTTGGGATTTGCAAACCAATCACAACAATATATAAATCAACCAATTCACAACAATTAAATGTCACTTCAATATCAACAACAAACAATCTCACATATCATAGACCTCCATTATTAATTCACAATCAACTATTAGTATAGGATAACTACCCAATTCAAAATATTTCAATTAAGGCCTACATAAATTATTCTCAATACCTCACATAAGAAGTACAAGATTCTATATACTTAACAAAGGTTAAGAAATCTACTTACCTTAGTCAAATCGTGGTCAACTTAACACTTTGACCTTCCCTTTTTGTATGAAATCCGTAGCAGCACGATCTAGTCAAATAAATTCTTACTATTTTAAAAATTACATACCAACAATAGTGAAAAATAATTTTGGCATCACATAATTGTTTTCAACTTAATATATACATACTATTTTCATAATAAGGTACTTA
>JAPFFP010000012.1:402945-415294 GCA_026153255.1 Solanum medicagineum | reverse complement strand
ATCTACAACATAGTAGGTGATAAAACTAGCATTAGCAGCCAATAGATACATCTTGGTAGCCCAATCTCATAAAAAAACAACACACGGCAGCAAGCGTATAATTATAAACCCGAGCGTATTCTTTCAACCTTTCCACCTCTAATCGTATTTTCTAATACGCATTCTCATATGCATATCATGTTCATCCCTTTTTAGTGCCATAATAGTCTTACAATGCCCACAAAGCACAACACATAACAATTCTACACAACATACAAATAGGCGGCATAACGTTACATCCCTTCGCTACCTTTTGACGTCGATAATTCCAAACCTGTTCCAACTTTAACCAAACAGTCCCCACCATATATACTCATAAAAACAGTCCTGAAATAGTGCAAAAATAGTTCCAAAGTATATAGAGAACGTGAAACAACAACCTCCGATTATCAGCCCACAAGTTCCTTTTAAGAGCACAATTACGACATCGTACAACAACTCATTTTTGCGGACTGTAAAAGTGGTGCAGCAGCCTGGTTACATCATTAACAAACTAAACATTATTAAAAACACAAGTCTTACTTCATAATCCAGCCAACCAAAAAGAGAAAAGCCTCTTGATCAACAAGAGAAGTGCACAACAATCCTTAGGACACTTGCTGTCCTAAAATTTCAGCATAAACATAACCAACATAGTCTCTTGTTTTTCATAAGAAAGCCATACTAAACACATAAGTAAACTTACTTACTATTACCTTCAAGGTGTAGGGCTTCTCCAAGAACCCTAAAAGTCTTCTTGTGGCTGTTTTGCAAGGTTAAGAAAGTGTAGAGAGAAAGCTTGTGAAAGCTGATTTTTTTTCCAAGTTAAGAATGACTTAAAGGTGCTACTTGTAAGCTTTTTTAAAGGAGCCTTTAGTCGACTTTCTTGTGTGGTTTAAGCCTCGTATTATCAAGGTGGTGATGCAGCAGCTTGGCCCTTTCACTTGGGCCTAATTGGGTTTCAAAGTTGATGGGCCTTGGCTGCCCGTTTTCCTAATTTCTCTTCATTTAGTTTAGGCCCAATTAGTCAAGTGGGTTGTGATGTACTTGGGCCCTTTTTATATTCTTCTTGGGCTGAAAATACAGTCCATTTATGATGCTAAAACACGAGCTAATGTTACACCCTTAACACGGACTTTATCCATAATCGGACTTGGACAGATTCGATGTCGGGCCTCGTCTCATTCTAGCCAGTAAATTTAAGCTAAGCAAGTAGGTGACTCACCTGCTAGCTTCCTAAGTCCTGCAAGCACCTCAATTCTCTCACTTTGTCTAGGGCTGTGATCTCCTCAATTTGACTTAAAACTTATTTACACTTGACCTTCTTCAGCGTTTGACATACATATCGCCCTCTAATTTGAGATTCAAGCACTTTTAAAAATTGACGCTAATTTGAAAAGCCATATCATGTTTCATTTGCATAGTACTAGTATTGTAAGATGTGGGGTGTTACAATTCTTCAGCGCTGGTTATAATCTTTTAAAAATTTCAATTAGCCTCCACAATCGGTGTAGTTGTGCAAACAGGTCTAACTAATTTACCTCTGGACTGCAATCAAGGTGCAAGGTTAGAAAGCGTAAAACTGAGTATTGAATGGTCATACAAATGTGTCAAGTACAGAACATGAAAGTGTTTCTGGATACTCAATAAATATAAGAAGATTTAGGGTCTTCAATTGTTTTCTTGATACATAGTTGACCCGTTGGTAGGCAAATCCGTATTTGGGATCGCTTAAAAAGGATGCATATGGCTATCTTTAAATCTGTATGTAACAAACAAAGAATTATGTCTTGCCAATTAATAGGCCACCAAAGCACTTTTGTCTAAGACTGGCAGGACGTTCTTTGTTAGTACACTCATATTCTTAAGCAATGTCAAAATAGTTCCCACACTTCCTTTTATTGTTGAAAGTATCTCACACTTCCGTTGATATCATTGGAGATACTCTCATCCTATTTGATGGTTTGAGAGCTCCCTTAAGTTGATTGACCTTCCTGGTTATGCGTGCAGGTGATGACTCCTTTCCTAACAGAAAAACTTGCAGGGCAATTTGTGGCAGTGGATGCGGCTGGACTTTTCATGTCCACTTTACAGGTTCAATTCCTTCATCTGGTTATTGGCTTTATCCGAATTGTAGCTTGTCATAATAAACAATAAATCCTACCAAAGTTCAGGTGGTTCTTCTTCCTGTATTAGCTGGCGCATTTCTGAATCAGTATTTCAAAGGCCTTGTTAAAATTGTGTCTCCGCTGATGCCACCTATTGCTGTAGCAACTGTTGCTGTTCTTTGTGGAAATGCAATAGCACAGAGTTCTTCTGCAATCCTTATGTCAGGTCAACAGGTTGTCTTAGCTACTGTTCTTCTTCATGCATCTGGCTTCTTCTTTGGCTATGTACTCTCGAGGATGCTTGGAGTTGATGTATCGTCCTCAAGGACAATATCTATTGAAGTTGGCATGCAGGTAAGAGAATATTTGTTCACTTTTGATCCTCAGTATATAACTGAAGAAAATGTTCATAAATGTATTGCCAAAATGACACCGGAAAAAACAATCATGGGAAAGATGATACTTGAATAGTTATTAAATTGTACTTTGTTGCAGAACTCGGTTCTTGGAGTTGTTCTAGCCACTCAGCACTTCGGTAATCCACTTACTGCAGTACCATGTGCTGTTTCTAGTGTTTGTCATTCAATATTTGGCAGTGCATTGGCTGGCATGTGGAGGCGTTCTGTTCCAGAAGAAGTGCAGGACTGAGTCACTCCGTTGGTCTATCTTAGACAATTCCATGATGGTGATTAATCAATTATGCAGAGAATCGACTGAGCATCTTGATCATTGGTAGGAAATTTGCCTGCATTTGATCTCCAATTCTTGTTCACATAATGATTGACTCGTGATCTCGTATGTTCATGTTGAGTGAGCAAGAGCAGTCTCATGTCCACAGTATTTAGTTATGTTGCAACACCTTTATTCTCACATTGCAGACTGAAACAGACTAAGTTTTTACTTAGAAATTAGAATATTTCAACCACGGTGGGGGCGGATTTATTGGGTAAATTATGATGCGGTAAACAATATACTCATCCCTCTCCTGAACTTTTCCTGCAAAGCATATTCCATGTGAATCTGTATCAGGAACAGGAGGGACCATATGCTTAACTCAATATATACAGAAATCTTGCTTTAGCATGAAAGAATCCGACGGAACAGCAAAAGCTCACCAAAGGGTACAAAGTTGTGTTACTGTATGCCAGATGAAACTATGTAAATATAACACGGAGTTTAAGAGAAAAAGAAACTGTTTTTTGAATCAGCAAAGCTACTTTGGAAACAGCTAATTCACTCTATTGCAGATGCAGTTGGATTTCTCTTAACAAATCATACATCTCTATCACCCCATTTACAAGTTAAATTTGATGAGTTGTACAACTCTTTTATTGGTTCAAAATTGTGTATCCATTGAAATTTACTGTTGCTTTTCACATATCAAAATATGGACCTTGTATTGGAGGAATTTTCAAATATAATTTTATATATCTTTATTCGCCAATTTAAATAATTTTTTGTTAGTGTAAGCTCATCTAATTGATGTCTACTAGTTTTGATTAAAGCGTGTACCTCTCTGGTAGTAAATATTACACAAAAAAATTAAATTCAATTATGAATTTATCAAAAGATAAATAATTCACTACAAAAGTAATTTTGATAAATTATTTATCTATAAAGGAAAATTAAAATTTTTCTTAATGAGTTCAGAGTATTTTTTTTTATTTAAATAAGGAAGAAGTAGAAGTCTATTAAATAAGAAAAATTTATGAGTCTTTTCACCGCTAAAAGTTCTTATTTTATATTTTATTTCCATATATTCTAAAAGAAAGACAAAAAGTTAAAACAATATTTCTAAAGGCCTTCACGCTTTAAATATACTGCAGGTATTGATAAATATTTTATAATTTTTTTATTTCCTGGATAATATTGAAGTTTGCATTATTGAAAACAATATAGTCGCATATTAACTTTTTCAACAAAATAGTCGCATGATTTTTATGAATTTAAAGTATGAATAGATATTTAAAAACTGCGACAAGAAAAAGTTATTCAAATAGTAATTATTTCTTATTTTCAATTCAAAAATTATAAATTTGAACTGTTAAAGAAGCAAGAAAGACGTGAGATCTAGAAAAGAAAAAGTAAAACAAGAAATCCGATTTAGATCATAAGTTAAAGTCTTACTATTAAAAGATATAGTGTAGTAGTTGAGATTGTTCCTCCCTTAATTAGAAATTTTGAATTCGAGTCTTGAATATGAAAAATTCTTAATAGGAAGCGCTTCCTCTGAATACGTCCTACGTGGTGTGAATTTAAATTAATCGGACTTCAATATACATACTACACTAGGGGTGTGTATCGGTCGGTTCGATTTGGTTTTATACATTATTGGTTCAATTTATCGATTTTCGATTTTTAAATATGTTAAACCAATAAGAACCCAATAAAATATTTTTTTTATCGGTCAAATAAAAACTGAAAGTGAAAAGAAGTTCATCAAAATTTAATCGACCTTACTTATTTCTTTTTAAGAGGATCGATGGTATGAATGTGTTATGATGCTTTATTACACTACTTTTTATGAGATTAGTAAAAGGATTGGGGTTGGTTGAATGTATTTTCCATTTCAGTTTATCGGTTTTAAGTCCTTAACAACTCAGTTTTCGATTTATCCGATAAGAATGATAATGACAATTTCTATCAATAAAAAGCTGATAGAGTATGAAGACTATGTTTACAAACTTGCAAAAACTATAATTAGTTAATTACAAATTAAAATATTAAAATGAATAACTAATCATTTAAGTATTGTAAAGATTAAAATAGGTAACGTATTGCTATAATGTCCTATTACTATTAAATTAAAAAACAACAATAACATACCCAGTAAAATCTCACAAGTGGGGTCTGGGGAGGGTAGAGTGTAAGCAGACCTTACCACTACCTCATAAAAGTAGAGAGGTTGTTTCCTGTGACCCTCATCTCAAAAGTCATAAACAGAAAGAACCAGATATGATAAAATGAAAAAGGGAGGGAATAAAAAATTGAGTAATAATGAATAGCACATGACAGTATGTAAACATGATAAAACTAACACATAATACGACAGATAATAAGAGCACAAATTAGCAACCTAACCCTACCAATTAGCCTGCTACTCTAATTCGCGACCTCTACTTCTTTTTTTTCATGTCCTCAGTGAGATCAAGTTCCGCGTTATCATGTCTAATCACCTCCCCCCAGTATTTCTTCGGTCTACCTCTACCCCTCCGTGTAGCTCCCAAAACCAACTTCTCACACCTCCTAGCAAGAGCATCGATACTCCTATTACTATTAAATTACTAATATTTAATATTTACAATGAGATAAAATAGTAAATTATTATAACCTTATTGAGTTATCGGTTTACCCAATAACCCAATAATAAAAACCGATATCCAATCGATAACCCAATAGTTTTTAATTTTAAAATCATTAAAAATCTGATAACCTAATAATCTAATAACAATAAATCAATAATATTTTTATCCATTTAATTTATCGATCGGTTCGACTTTTGCACGCCCCTATACTAAACATCTAATAAAAAAATTAAAAGTCTCAATTCGATGGGTTTTTTTTTCTAAATCTACTGTATAATTTATTAGTTTTGGTGGGACCTACAGCAAACTTTATTGTCACATGAGAAATCTGTTTATAAAAAGAAAAAGTCCATAATTCTTGATAGTTGTGATGCGGAACAAACAAACGAAAGTAGGCAAATATAGTTTTAATTAACCCGTGGCTCCTGCAAAATTTGGATGTTCATTTTTATTTATTCAGGGTATGTTTAGTATGGAGAATAAAAATATAGAAAATAATTTTTTTAAAAAAAACCAATTTTTAATTTAATTTTTTATATTTAATTATTGCGTTGCAAAACATTTTCTAGTACTTGATTAATGAATAAAATACTTTTTGAAAACTAGTCTTATTGTATGCATTTTGCATGTGATCAAAGTATATACCTTGGTAAATTAGAATTTTTATTAGCGACTGTACGGTATTCTCTTGATTCAAATAAGGAAAAGTATAAGTCAATCAAATAAGGAAGATTTAGGAGTTTTTCCATAGCTGGAAGTCCTGATTTTATAACTTCTTTCTATATATTTTAAAAGTCAATATTATAAATATAATTAAATAATAATTTAAAGAAAAATAGTGAAGAGATGATAGGAGATTTTTAATATATTTCATAAGATTGATGGATAAGAAATATGGAAAGTAAAGATTGAGAGAATATTGAGATGATGTGTTCAAGTTCGGCTCTGTACGTAAACTGTGTTTCCTTAGAAATCGATTCAATTGTGAAAATATATTTTATTGAAGTGAAAATTTTTAGTTTTGATCGTAAATTTGGATTTTAAGCTTTTAAAATAAGATTTATATATTTGAACATTGCATAAAAAATATTATTAATCATAATAATTTACAATTCGGATTCAGGAAAAGTTTATTTGCCTTTGAGAATTTGAAAAATAACACATAAAGTAACATTTATATATTTTCTTAGGTATAATAATTGATTAAGAAACAAACAAAAGGAGGGAAAGTGCGAAGAACCTGTGTTGATCAAACTTATTCGTGAATATGACCTTTGCCCCTATGCCGACCTCCCCACAATCTACCTGCCCTACTCAACTTATCTTATACCTAAATTAGCCCCATTTTTATTTTTATTTATTTTACCAATTATTTTTAAAATGTTGAATTGAAATTATTTAAAATAGAGTGTCAATGATTTTTATACTATGAACATTGCTAACATGATATAACAACTAGTAATTTTACACAGGGATAAAGTCAGTATTCTTGATTTAGATTTTTGAAGAAGTAAGGAATTTATTGAATGTATAAATTGTTAATTTAAAAGGTTTAAATTCTAATTTGAACTCTGATTTTATCATGACCCCTATAGCATTTTGATTAAAATGGTAATTGAAGTTGTTGAAAGATAATTAAAGGAAAAAAGGAAGTTACAAATTAAAGGGTTTAAATGACACCCAAAGTATGCCTTTTCTCGAAAAAGTTAAATGGCTCTTAGCTACCTACATTATTAGCTTACAAAAGAATTTATTTGGTCCCATGTTAATGTCTGCATCAGATAGCCAACACTACTCTTATGTGGTAAAAATATTTAAGAATCTATTAATTTTTTTAATTATATTTAATTTTAATGGGTGTTTTATATGCTATTAAACCTCAACTACCGATTATTCCTACTTTTAAAAAGAGTTTTGGAATAATTACCAAAAAAATAATATTGACAAATTAATGTCTTTAAATATATTTTTAAGGAATGTGTCATAACATTTCATTTATATTGAAAAGCAGGGGGAAGTAGTATTTCCAACCAAACAAACATTAGAAAATGCTTTCATCTTTTGCAAAAAGTTAAAAAATTAAAACTACTTATCCTTGTAATTTAAACACATTAGTATGTTAATTTCAAAAATTCATTTTTTAACTAATTTATTGGTATATATCCTCATAGTTACATAGGGGTAGTTATGGAAATTTCTATATATCATTTTTGCCAGCTTATGCTCTTCCCATATCCACAATAATTTATGTCCTCTTCTTGTTATTGTTTCAAATTATATATCCCTCCTAACTCCAAAAAAAATCAGTGCAAATATTCTCTTCATTCTTTTTTTCTCTTCCCAAAGCCAACTCCATCCCCCAAACCCATTAAAGAAAAAAGCCTAGCACAAAATAAATCTAGAGAAACAACATACCAATGAGATAAAATAAATCTAGAGAAAAAAATAATTAATGGCTAGTCATCATGAACTTGAACCATCATATAGTTATAGTGATCATGGTGATGATTACGAGGACGAGGACGAGGAAAAGCAATATAATCTCGAAGGAATAGAAGACGAGGATAATGATAATCTTAATGACTACAACATTTGTAGTGGTCGTGGTCGTGTTCAAAGAGGAGGACTGACAGACTTTTTTTCTTGGAAAGTGATAGACCCTAGAACGCCTTGGGTTCAAGAATGGAACCGAGTATTCTTACTAGTATGCGCCACGGGGCTTTTCGTGGATCCTCTCTTTTTCTACGCCCTTTCTATAAGTGAAAATTGCATGTGCCTATTCATCGACGGTTGGTTCGTGGTAACGGTCACCGTTCTTCGATGCATGACCGATGCTTTACATGTATGGAACATGTGGTTACAATTCAAGACGCATAAGTTGCGTCCTTACGATGGAGAAATAAACAAAAATCGAAGTAGTAATAGTAGTCATCTTCAACGTTTTGTGGCCTTACGATACTTGATTTCCAACAAGGGTTTCTTTTTCGATCTCTTTGTCATCCTTCCTTTACCTCAGGTGCGTTTATTGATGAATATATATATAATTAACTACATAAAAATATGTTCTCTATAACAGATTAAACTTTTAGATTGATGCTGGTCGATAAAGTATAAACTAAACTTAAAGAATCAAGGAAAATAAACCTAGATGATACTATGATATGATTTTTTGTTGTTGTTTGTACAATATTATCGTGATGATAAATGGTGATGCATGTTTTGTATTTTAGTATGAAATTGTTAGTAAAATAAGACAAAGGGCATGCATGTCATGGCCGTTATTTCTTATGCACGCCGTGATAATTTTATGCAGTTGCAAGAACGAAGCTAGATATACGTTGCTTTTCAGGTTTGATCGAAATCAATAATTTTTGAGACATCGGTTAAATATGTTCAAATTAACTACTATTAGAAACTCAGGTTATTATTTTTAGGACTCAATAACTTTAAAAAACTAAAACTTATAAATTTATATTCTGACTCTATCTCGAACAAATTTATAAAGGTGAAATAGAAAGAGGAACTCAAACAAAGTTGTACGATAATATAATGACGAATAGTCTACCTCACGGATAACTTCCAAGTCTATTTTGCCTTCTATATTTAGCTTCTAAGTAATCAGAGCCCTTTTCGGTTAGATGTTTAAAAGTAGATTATAAACATCAAGAGCTAATAGTTTTAGGTTCTGAAATTAATTAATTCTTTCATCTAAAAGAAATTACCTTAATTTCATTTGATACGAAGTTTTAAAAAATTGGAAAAAAAATTAATTTTGTGATTCTAAATTAAAATTATATCAAACATATCAGAATTTCATTCAATTTTATGGCCTTAAACATGCCACATGAAAAGTTGAAATCAAAGTCTTGCACCAAAAGAAAAAGGGTAATTCTTTTTCAAATAGACTAAAAAAGAAAGTGGGTCGTTCTAGTGATCTAAACCTAAAAATATGTAAAATTGTACCAAAATAGAATTAAAAAGGAAAAAAAACACTCTGAAGAGAAATTATTGAAAATATCCCTAAACTCAACACAGATTATTAGTTTTATCCTCGACAGCCTAAAAATAAACACCCTTTACTTGTCTAACTGAACTTAAATAAACTCCCGATCTTGCAAACATAAATAAAATACACGCCTAAATTCTTGCTAAGCTTATAAGTATTTTCAACACTTCTCTCGAAGCCTTATGCTCGTACAAAAGTTTAAGACTGTTTGGTACGTTATGTAGCATATCAGGGTATTGTATGTATCTAAGTTTAGTTAATCAAGTAAAAGGATATTTTTAAGTTTGGCAATAGTTCAAGCGGTTAAACTAATAATTTGCACTAAATTTAGAAGTGTTTTAAATACTAGTCTCTTTTTTAAAGTGACTATACAAAGTATATATATATTTTCAAGTTTGAGGAATTAATTATTAAATAATTATGGATGTTTAATTAATTAAGTATTTTTACTTGTTGCAGATAGTTATGTGGGTAGTGATTCCAAGTTTACTGGAGAAAGGATGTACAACCTCAGTGATGACAGTATTATTAATAATGTTCCTGTTTCAGTATCTGCCCAAAATTTATCACTCCGTTTGTTTATTGCGACGGATGCAAAATCTGTCTGGATACATATTTGGGACCGTTTGGTGGGGAATTGCTCTAAACTTGATCGCTTATTTTGTTGCCTCACACGTAAGTACATCCCAAAATTTACTTCATCGTTCCTCCGATGATTTTTACTTGTCTATATTCTAAAAATAAATTTGCATGTTTACGTCGTCATTCCTTCTTTTTTGGTCGTCTGAGAGTCAAACGATATGAACTTTGACTAATATATTAAAATATATTTTTTTTCATTATGCTGAGATTAAAAGAATTATGATTTTAGTTTTTCTTTTGTATAATTTTTTAACATCTAAATTTTTATTTTTTGAATTAATATAGTTTAATCAAATCGACTCTCGATAATTATTTTTGTCATATTTTATCCTTAGCATTAATTACTTATTGTCTAAACTATCTTTTAAGATGTACGACTATGCATCAATTAATATGAGTGTTGAAGTAAAATATTCAGATTAATCATCCTTTGCTAAGAAATGTGTGAAGAGTACAATCAAATAAATAATTGGTTGGAAGTAGTACTCCTTGTGGTTGATTTTTGATAATATGGCAAACCTGTATACAGGCGGTGGGAGCATGTTGGTATTTGCTAGGAATCCAAAGGGCAGCAAAATGCTTGAAAGAACAATGCAGAGTTAGCAATGGTTGTGGACTAAGAATGTTGGCTTGTGAAGAGGAAATATTTTATGGAACCACCACTTTGGTGAAGCACAAAAGTAGACTCATATGGGGTGAGAACAAATTTGCAAGATCAACATGCCTAGCCTCTGAACACAATTTTGATTATGGAGTTTACAAATGGACTGTGCAACTTGTTACCAATGAAAATCGTTTCGAGAAAATACTGTTTCCCATATTCTGGGGGCTCATGACGCTCAGGTACGATCACTTAGGATCATCATCTTGCTTAAGTTTTTATACTATTTGATTCACTGAGAAGAGAGAGTTCTCGTGAGAAATGAAAGACGGCAGTGGATCGCTAAATCTTGGTGATCTAAATGATTGTTCGGGTATTTTTTTGAAAGACAAGAATCAAATAATTTTCTGTGGTGGAACAAAATATCTCTCCTCTCAGATTCCTTTTCTGTGGTTTCCTAATCAAACTTAAAGTTACCAAGGAAATATGCATGGCAGTGAATAGGGAGCCGCCGAATACACCAACCATGCCTAACATGTGAAATGGATCCATAAGGATGTTGTGCTCAGCCTAGAATACAATCATGAAATTGAAAGTACCAGAGATTCCTAGAGGCATACCATCCCCTTATCTCATACTACTCTTTCGATACTCGTTATCAAACATATGCGGATTCAATCACGATCTTATATATAAGAAGGACAAAAGATCTTTTCTTGATCAATCCCTTTGCTCCTCATTCTTCAAGAATAAGGAAGATTCTTTTCAAGTTTGAATTTATTCATTTGGAATCTGGGTTCTTCTACTTCATATTTATTTAATATGAATATTTTCCCTCTCTTTTTTAATATCATTCACTAAAAAGTAATCTTGTTACTTTAGTGTAAAATAACAAATGAGAATTTACATGCATGCAGTACTTTTGGGAACTTGGAGAGCACAACAGATTGGCTGGAAGACGTATTTATAATCATTGTTCTCACTACTGGACTACTTCTGGTCACCATGTTGATTGGTAACATCAAGGTACTTTCTAAACATGAATCTCTTGACTTCTTCCTAAACCATGTGTTATATATACATATATATTAGATTTTGATTTCTTTTTTTGGTGTATTTAAATTTTTATATTTAGAAACTCTTTAATAAAATCCTAGTTATGTCATTGCTAACATTGGGAGTATAGAACACCAACTGTTATTAGGGATCATTTGGTGGCTAGTTACAATTAGGCATCACAAAGTCAGAAATTTTACTAAGATTGTCAAATATTTAATATTTATGTATCATGAAAAATATTTTTTGATTGATATATTTCATACAATTTTTTACATACGTATAATTTTTCTGTGAAGGGTGTCCAGTTAGCCACCCTAGGTATTATGTGGCTATGCCACTGAATCTAAGTAGGATTAGATATTCCACCTTCTACATATATATATATATATATATATATATTGACTCATAACTGATACTATATATTTTATTTGTATAGGATTATAAAATAATGACCAAACCTCGTACGTATAATGTTGAATAGTGTACCAAGCAACTAAAAAAATTGTCAAACATATGTATATATTATTAGCTATACCAATTAGGGGTGTACATGGTACGAATTGGTGCGGATTTTTTTAAAATCAAATCAAACCATTAAATGCGGTTTTTT
>JAPFFP010000012.1:354675-372225 GCA_026153255.1 Solanum medicagineum | reverse complement strand
ATTTGACAAATTAGGCAGCCAATCTTGAACAAATTTGGTAGCCAACATTTGTTGAAAAACTTGTGGCCAGATTTCAATAGTTTTCTCTGTTTCTTTTATTTTTATTATTATTATTATTATTAGTATTATCTCGATATTAATTCATACTCTTCTTGTTCGTATGTGACATTACCCGAGTCCTTTTGGGACTCTAAAGGAAGTTGACTGTCGGTTGTAAGAAGCACAAAGAAGGGTTGTATACATTGGTTTACAGTTACTGTATACAGGATGAGAATGGGCCAAAATCCAATTTTTCAGCAGCAGCTCGGCAAGATTTTATGGACCAGCTTGGAGTTCCGAGTGAAGGAGTCAAAGCGCGAAGCAGAGCTTAGGTGGAATCGTCACCTTCAAGGAGACCAGGTACATTTTGGGATATGATGAAAAATGCAGGCTATAGCTGACTTCTTATATGACACACATACATAGCTTTATAAAAATTAAAGTAATTCGTTACTCCCTCTTATCCTAATTTTATTTGTCACTCTTTTAAATGACTCAAAAACTTGACAACTCTTACTATTATGATAAATTGTTGATATATTTTCATTAAATCCAAACAAGAAAATATAAATATTTTAAGTTTTACATGACTTTAAAAAAATTGAATCATTTTATTTGGTACTCTTGAATAATTTCTTTTATAATTATTTTTAAAAATCTTTTTTAAGACATCTAAAAGGGTCGATTTATAAAAATAGAATAGAGGGAGTAACATCACATTGGACCCGTTTTTAGCCTCGTCGTATCCTGATCCCACTTTTTTAACCTCAACTTATATATGATTAATTTATTATTTATTTAATTTCTCATATAATTGTCACAAAACTAATTAAAGTGACATATATTTTGCTAATAATTTATTTTCCTATTTCAGATGTTATAATTCATAAAGAATGACTAGAATATTATGTATAGGTGGATCTTTCGAAATCTTAGCCGGCTTATCATTTATGAATTGCCTTTTATTACTCGTAACTCGACATAATTATTTTTTTGAAATCTTTGGTAGTTTGATATTTTATCATATGCCAATCTCTCAATCACTACATTAGGCTCATCTTTATATTTTTATATTGCGTAGATCCTTTATACATATGAATTGGAAGGGATCAGGTTAGTTCTTCTATTCTCCTTATCTTTATCTTTATTTTATTTTATTTTTGGATTAGCTTTCTCTTTTTATTCATATTATTCAAATACTTTAAACATTCTATGGAGAGCAAATCAGGTTAGTCTCCTCTTCTTTTGTCGTTAATATTAACAATTTTTATTCAACAATTTGAGAATATACTTGCTTGGTTGAATTAATAAACTTTGTGGCATGAGTGGTTTGCATCTTATTTATTGTAATACATGTTAGAAATCTAATAAATAATTATTTTTTTTATGTAACTTGTTTAGGACATAATTTTGTAATTGATAGATTTTCTAAATCTTAACGACATATTTTCAAATCGTGATAGCAAATAAGATGTATGTGATTTATTTTTCCGTGTATAATGAAATATTTTATCGTTTATTTAGTTCACTTAATTACCATCCTTTCTTATGTTTGGCTTATTATGTTGCATGTAATTTTCTGTCACTTTAGAATATTTTAAATAAAGATAAGAATAAGCTTTTTATGCTTATTGTGTATCTATTTTTTTAAATTATTGTTCTAGTTATAAATAGAAAATTTTATGTGTTTACTACTTTATATTTAGTCTAAAAATTAGTTATTGCATCGACTTTGCTTGTGATTTTCCCCCACATAAAATGCGAGATAATGTTGGGACCCACAATTGTGGACCTCGAAGGGTGCCTAACACCCTTCCTTCGAGGTAACTTGAACCCTTAGTCGATCTCTGGTAGTTTAGACCATAGGCTTAGATTTAGACTTAGAGTGGTGTCCTAATGCACCTTAATTCATTAGGTGGCGACTCTTAAATTTTCTTGTTTTTAATCCCAAAAGAGTCTTTGCCACGACGTCATCCAGGTTCCCATTTTTTCGCGAGAAAAAAAGAGGCGTGACAAGTATATTTATGTATTATGCCAATTTTATATAGATACTAAAATTATAATTTGTTCTAATTGATCATCTAATTAAGCTCATGACTAAATATTAATCATATGATATATCTCTTTATTTAATTATACACATCAATAAATATATATATATAATATGCATATGTTTGTAAAACAATTAAGACTAACTCAACTAACTCGTTTATGAAGTCTCTAACATACTAAAGATGGATTATCAGGACAAAATCACATGCTATTTGAATAATTTATTAATGACATAAACAATTTACTAATTCGCAAGATCAATTGGAGTACTCCAAATGCAAGAAGATTTTACCAAAGTTGGATGAAGGTGATCCTAATGATGTGTCTACTATTGAGAGTATTTGAATATATCATTAAAGGATGTTATGTCAACGTCAGTACATGAAATCATGGGCGGATCTACACTGGCCCAAGGAAAGCGATACCCCTTCGTCGGAAAATACGTTGTATAGATAGGTCAAATTTTGATTTTATACCTATATATATATATTAATGTTGACACCTCGTAACACAAGAAGCAAAGTTAGCGCAATAGTTGAGGGGCTGCAATAAAAACTTTCGAACAATTGGTAGAAAGTCAATTCAATAGTAATGTATGCATGCGTAGATTTTTAACTACAAAACTTTAAAACCGAATATATGCAATAATAAATACTAAAAATAACTTTATTTTTCTTGGGGATTTTATTACAACTAACATAAACTAATCATGTGAGTGACATGGAGTCCAACAGTAACCAATTTGAAGGGTTGCCCTATACCTCGCCAAGGTATAGAACCTATCTTACTAACGTGGATCCACTAACTAAGCCTTAAAAGGCTAAAGTTGTCAACCTTAATTAGTAGAGGACCCTTATCCTATGGTGGCAAAGTAATTCTGAGACTTGCAATGTACCCTCCCGAGGCGTACACTCCAATGATTATTCAATCACTCGAAATGAATAAAAATCTGTTCCGACCTCCAGAAGAGAATGAGCAACTTCTTTGTCCTGAAATGCCATATCTCTGTGCTATAGGTAACCTTATGTATCTTGCTAATACAACTAGACCTGATATAATATTTTCTGTTAATTTGCTAGCAAGATATAACATATCCCTAACATAGAGACATCGAAATGGTATCAAGCATACTCTGCAATATTTAAAGGGGACTATTTATGGGAGTATGCTTTATACTAATAAAAATTGTATAGATATTATTGGTTATGTAGATGCAAGTTATTTACCAGACCGACATAAAGCTTGATCTCAAATGGGCTATCTATTCACTTATAGAGGAACTGTTGTATCATGGTGATCTACGAAGCAGTCCATTGTTGCTACTTCTTCAAATCATGTTGAGTTAATCACAATTCATGAAGCAAATAGAGAATTTGTGCGGTTGAGGTCAATGATACAACTTATTAAAGAAAGATGCGTCCTAGAGAATGATATCAAAGTACCTATGGTTATATTTGGAGATAATGTTGCATACATAGCTCAATTAAAAAGAGGTTTTATAAAAGGAGATAGAACAAAATAAATTTTATAAAAGTTATTCTTCAGATGATCTCCATAAAAATGGTGATATTGACGTACAACAAATACATTCAAGTAATAATTTAACAGATTTATTCACCAAATCTTTAATTTATCAGCCTTAACTCTTGAAAAGATGAGATACAAATTGGAATGCACCGCCTCCAAATTATTAAGTGATGCTTTAATCAGAGGGAATAAAATACGCGTTATATTCTTTTTTCCTTCACCAAGTTTTTCTCCTATTGGATTTTTCCTGATAAGATTTTTAATGAGGCAACACTCAAAGTATAGTACCACAGGTGTGAGATTTAAACAAGAAACATCACTTATAGACATTTAAGGGAAAGTGTTAAAAAATAATTAAAATAAATGTCCATTTAGTGATAACCTTTTTATTTAGTAACCTTTCACTAAATTGTGTTTCCACCTTTTCTTTTCTTTTCTTTTCTTTTTCTCGCTTAGTGATAACCTTTTTATTTAGTAACCTTTCACTAAATTTGTTTCCACCTTTTTCTTCCCCTTTTCCTTATGTTTATAAAATGACATACAGATTGTATATAAGAATATGAAAATAAACAGATGAACAAGTGAAGAAAATTCTTTCTATATTCATATCTTTCTTACTGTTCTTGTTTTAGCTCTTATTTGGTGATACTAATTTTAGTATTTGATTTTTATTTCATAACAATTTTGATTTAGGGTGAAACAATTTACAACAGGGGGTTGTTGTGTTTGAAGGATAATTTTTATCTGTACTATGTTAAAAGCATAAAGGCTTTTAGAAATATTTATTGAACTTTTTGCACCTTCATTAAAATATCCTTCTTTAGACAAAATTGTCTTTTCACTATTTCTTTCAATTAATTACTTTATTTAATCTTTTTTTTTTCAAGTTTCACTTTTGAATTAGAATTTCTTAACATTTATAATTCGATAATTTAGGACTATTTTATATAAATAACTGTCTAGATTATGAAGGAAAAAGGAAATAGAAAAAATATCATTATTTTTCTAATATTTAAGACTTTGAAATTAACTAAAATTTTGAATATCAAATATTTTAGTAATAAAAGTGTGTAATATAACAAATTTAAAGAGAAAAATAGTAATTAAAATTATGCTGAAACACTAAACTACTCCTTTTATGTTCATGAGTCTTTTGTAAAATTAAATTTTAAGCAATTAATTATTCAACTCCTAACTATTCAACTCAAAATGATTACTTTATGTATTCATAAACTATTAACATCTCTTTTTTATAATTAATTGAATTGATTTTATCATTTTTGCTCGTTCATAATAGGTTAAATTATTGAATCAAATTAATAACATTTATTTAATTTTGTGTATATGAATATTGTATTTATTTTAATAGCAAGTACTATTTATATATAATTTTTAGATTGACACGACACGTACGTGCAAAACACTTTACACTAGTCTATAAGGAAAGGAAAGAAAAAACATTATTATTATAATATTTAAGACTTTTAAATTAATTATCATATTAAGAAAAGTATGTAATATAATTTTTTTAAAAAAATCAGTAAAATTACGTTGGAAATGTTAAACTACTCTTTTTATATTAAGGATTCTTTTTTCACATTAAATTTTAATCAATTAATTATTTAATTTCTAACTAATCAAATCCAAATTATTACTTTATGTATTCATAAACTATTAACATGTTTATATTATAAGTAATTGAATTGATTTTCTCATCCTTACTGGTTCATAATAGATTAAACTATTGCATCAAATTAATAATATTTATTTATATGAATATTATATTTATTTGATAACACTATTTATATATAATACTAAATTAACATAACACGTACATGCAAAATTTAAATAAATAAATGAAGGATAATTTTTATTTAAATAAATAGTAAAAAAGAATTTTCTTGTGTGGGACTCAAAGAGAGAGTAAACGAACGCGTATAATAAATATCCCACGAGCGTCGACCAAAGTTGACACGAGTTGTTGGTCAGCTTTGATATCGTCGTCACTGCTGTTCTAAGAACAACCACCTTCCTTCTATATATATTTGCATTTCTCTCATCTCCAAATTAATTATAATTTGTCACTTACAACACCTCGTTCTACAGATTATATCAGGTATTTTTAATTGCTTTTAAAGAAATCGATATCTTCTTTGTTTTTTTTTTTTTCCGGGGAAATGAGAAATTCAAGGTTGATTTGGTTTTTGTGATATATGGAGTCGAATTGGGACTTCTTCTTCGTGTTTCTGGTCTTCTTTTGTAATTAAATAGATTTATATAGCAATTTTTGGTATGTTCATCTGGGAAGTGGCTAAGGTAATTAGATTTCCTGCCTTCTGATTTTTATTTTTTATTTTGAGTTCATGAGACTTGAAAATGCGTTAGTTTTTTTTTTTGTACCTTTTTATTTGAATGTGAGACAAGGGTTTTAGGAAACAACGTCTCCGGTGGTAAGCTCCGCATACATTTTAAATAGAATCCACTGGTATGTTGTTGTTGTTATTTCCATTTGAAAAGCTTGTTTAGAATGGAAATGGCTCATTTTTGTATTTTCTTTTATGAATAGAATCGGGGAAATTGGAGGGGATTAAAAGGTGTGAATCTAAACTTAGATAGTAAACCAAGCTACTAAGATTCTCCGGGAAATGGCACTTCATATCCGTGGAGCAAGGTTTTCCTTTTCAAAAATCAAGAATGATTCTAATTTGGCAAAGATTCATAGTAAAATTACAACTAATTATTAACTCCTAACAACCTGCAAGACATGTTATTGTTGCCTCAAACGTAGAAAGTTTGGTTGAGGAATTGATTATAGTTGATCTCTGTATTTTCCTCAGGTGATTTCGGTGAAGCAGATATTAAGTGACAGTGAGAAAGAGTTTGTGCATAGAGCAGCTAAATGACAGCTGTATAGTATGGACTCGCACCATTTTGTTGGATATAGTGTAACCGCTAGGGATTTGTCATACTCATCATACCCTACTGTTAATTCTCTAGAGAATAGACCCTTTGGAACCTCGAAATTTGATTCAGGAAATTCGCCCTTTACCGCAGTAAGTGATTACCAAGAGCAGCACAGCCGTACAGAGAATCTTTCAGGCGCTAGTTCTTCCAGTGATTCCTCGCTGGATTACAACCAATATTTTCATCAGCCAAGCCCCTCTGAAGATTGTCTTCCAGAAGTTCCTTATGGCCAGAACATGACACATACTCTGCTGCAGTTGGAGTCTGCTTTAATGGGGCCAGACGAAGATGCAACGAAATCCAGCCCTTATCTTGGCGAAAGTAAGGGGGCGCAAACGTCAAATCAGAGGTCTAGAGCGTGGAACAAGGAAGCCCAAGTTTTGTGTCAAACTCAACAATCACTAGTTTCCATCCTTAATGGAACTCAAAGCGATAAGCGAGACAAAGTAATGGAAGACTTGCCCTTGCAGAGTTTTCCGTCTAGCAGTCTGAAGCAGCTGCTTATAGCATGTGCCAGAGCTCTTGCTGAAAACAAGCTAGAGGATTTTGAGATACTAGTTGCTAAGGCAAGGAGTGTTGTGTCCGTTACTGGAGATCCCGTCCAGCGTCTTGGTGCTTACATTGTAGAAGGCCTCGTAGCAAGAACGGAGTTATCTGGAACCACCATATACAAGAGTTTGAGGTGTAAAGAACCGGCTGGCAAGGACTTATTCTCCTACATGCACATCCTCTATGAAATATGTCCTTACCTAAAATTCGGCTACATGGCTGCAAATGGTGCCATAGTAGAAGCATGCAGAAATGAAGATCGCATTCACATTATAGACTTCCAAATTGCGCAGGGGACTCAGTGGATGACTCTCTTACAAGCTCTTGCTGCACGACCTGGTGGTGCCCCCTACATTCGTATTACAGGAATCGATGATCCAGTTTCACAATACGCTCGGGGAGATGGATTGTCTGCAGTTGCCAAACGGCTATCAGCAATTTCTGAGAAATTCAACATTGCTGTTGAGTTTCATGCAGTGCCAGTTTTTGCTCCGGAAATCACTAGGGATATGCTTGACGTAAGGCCTGGTGAGGCTCTGGCAGTAAACTTCCCTTTGCAACTTCACCACACCCCTGATGAGAGCGTGGACGTGAATAACCCTAGGGATGAGCTCATTAGGATGATAAAGTCGCTTTGCCCCAAGATAGTCACATTGGTGGAGCAGGAATCAAATACAAACACAGCTCCATTCCTCCCTAGGTTTGTTGAAGCTCTCGATTACTACCATGCAATGTTCGAGTCCATAGATGTGACGCTACCAAGGGACATGAAGGAGAGGATCAACGTTGAGCAGCACTGTTTGGCTAGGGATATAGTAAATGTCATAGCCTGTGAGGGCAAGGAAAGAGTAGAGCGTCACGAGCTATTAGGAAAGTGGAAATCCAGGTTCATGATGGCAGGTTTTCGACAATATCCTTTGAGCTCTTATGTGAATTCAGTGATAAAGGACCTCCTGAGGCGTTACTCGGAGCATTATACACTGGTGGAGAAAGATGGAGCTATGCTGTTGGGGTGGAAGGCGCGGAATCTAGTCTCTGCATCTGCTTGGTTTTAACGAGTTATATCGGTAACTAATTTGTAGTTCATGTATTTGGAAACAGATGAATAGTCTTCTATTGTGACTGTAGGAGTGATCAGGTAATCATACTCATGTTTATGTAGTTTCATTTTTCTCAAATTTTGAGTATAGAAAGATGTTTTATGTTTAAGTATCAGAAAATATTGTTTAAGTTAATTATTTGTTAATTGTAAACAATTATGTCAATGTTTTTAGGTTGTAAATCCAGTGTTATAAATCAAATCAAACTTTCTTATCCAATGTATTTATTGCTTAGATCACTAGAACGTTATTGTTGCAAATATAACCACGGATTCTCCAACTTATGACTATTGAGTTTTGGCTTATATGTTTATGGCTATGATTAAAAAACTGGAATTCGAACCAAACTAATATTTGATTTTAAATTGTGAAAACTGATATTGTTTGGTTTGATTTTGATTTTACGAAAAAAATCCACAAAAATAACCAAAGTGAATCGAGAAATTATATACAAAAAATTTATAATTATTTATATGTTATTCATAAATAATATACACATATTTTTGATAAATTTTACTTAAGTCTTTAATTTTGTTATTTATATTTTTGAAAATTCTCTTGTTAGTTTTCATAGTACATAATTTTCTTGCACCACCTTCCTCCAAGTAGTTCCTCAATTATTGAGCTTGAAATTATTTTTTTGCTATAAAGATTTGATCTTTTGATTATTGTTGTATAATGACTATTATTGCTTTAATAAATTACTTTGTTCATGTAATAATAACTCTAATATCACTTGATTACTTAATTGAATCCACGAAAGCTTTCCCATGGATTGATCCAAGTACAGGTGTTTGTCTCAATCGAAATATATATACCTCAACAAACTTATTAATTTCAAATAAAAAAAAAATCAAAGCAAATTGACAATAATTAAATCAATGATTTTTGTGTAGTTTTATTTGATTTTAGAAATTTAAAAAACAAATTAAATTGATTTGATTTTAGATTTAATCGATCCAAATCGAACCAGGATATATGGAAAACAGGGGAGCCTTTAGCAACGAAAGTGAAAATTCACCAATGCTCGATCAATTAGCTCTGCATCCAACAGTAGATCAACTATATCCATTACAATTAGGTCCATTTCAGTTCACTACAAATACAAACAAATAACATAAGCAAACTTGGAACTTATGATCGACATCCACAAATGCTTCACTTGGAAAGAATGTCAACTTAGGGGGTGTCTGGTCTATCTATTTTTGTATCACCAAACACCATAATGAACTTCCAAAAAATCGATACATCTGTTTAGTTTACACCATATTCTTCAAGTAAAACCATGGTTTGTATAAAGAATTCTTCTTTGAGCAGATGCATAATATCCCAATCATGACGAGCTGATAAAAGTTCACATATTATTCCTGCCATACATCGGTGCATTGGAATTGCCATATCCACCTGCATTGCTATTATCATGCAAGGAAGGACGCGGAGGTCTTGGTCTCGCATACTCGGCAAAAATGACCCATCCATCAAGGAACTACAATAGAAGAAAAGAAAGAGCATAATGTTATTCTCCAAAAAGCAATTAGCAATTACTATATCAAATAACATGCATTGACACATCTACCGACAACTATAAAAGAGTTGGAGAATATGCAAGGTGCATAAACATGGATGAGGTTAAATGGTTGCATGGTTGGGTTCTCCGCAGCAAGGCTCAAAACTAGGCAGAAAAAGAAGAGGTCCAATAACTGTACTGAGCTATTAACCCAACCATGAAACCATCAGCAGCAAGAGTTTACAGTCGGGCAATGCATTCAATCTGAGAAATATACATCGATTGACAAATAACATAAGTGGAATACCCATGTATTAAGAGGCCTTAGATACCAGTAACACGATATACAGGTGTTGGACACTTAATTATCCATGTACATCTTATATAGCAGACAACCCAAGTATTGAAACAGTACTGCATTAAGTTGACAATCAGCATAAAAATAGTTATAATATGATAAGTAGTCCCCACAACAGCCTCACCCAGAAAAAAGTCATCTTTGTGAAATCAGTGTGGATATGCTTTTCAAGTATGCCCAAGGCCTGAATATAGGAGAATGGGTAGGAATCTTATAGCTGAGATTAAGGCATAGTTAACTGATGTTGATTCATGGATTAAAGCATAGTTAACTGATGTTGATTCCTTTCTTTTATAGTAGGTTTTCTCCAAATCGGAACATCTGATTATGTAGGCGTACATTTTCTTGAAAAGATTTTTCTAATAAAAAATCTCTTGTAAAGTAGTACACAATAGTTCAATAGTTTCACTTGATTTGGGATGACAGTTCAATAAGTTAGGATATTACATAGAATGCAATTTGGGATCTAAATTTCAGAAAGAACATTCAGGAAAGAAAGATTAAAAAAAACTCAAAATTTAATTGAATGCTTAACTAGTGAAACTTATTAGTAGTGAGCCAAGATTCTTAACTAATAGCGGACAGTTCTCAGTTAAGACTGACTTGCTAGCTTGAGAGGAGTCTGGTTTCCCTCATCCATAAGTTTAGATCCCCATGGCACAAAGAAGGGTGTGTTTTTCACATGGTTCACCGTGAGGGACAGGCACATTTCCGAATCAAAAACCTTGAGAAAGAAAATCATAATATAAACTGGTTCTTCTAGTGCATTTGAGAGATGAGGTGTGTTTTCACATGGTTCACCGTGAGGGACAGGCACATTTCCGAATCAGAAACCTTGAGAAAGAATCATAATATAAACTGGTTCTTCTAGTGCATTGAGAGATAACAGTGATAATCCTCCTTAGTTTCAAAACGAATGACCTTTCTTTTTTTAGTCTGTTTAAAAAAGAATGACCTCTTTCCTTTTTTGGCAACATTTTAGTTTCAGTTTTTTTCATGTGGTATGTTTAAGGCCACAAGATTAAAGGGCATCATGGTACATTTGATTTAGAAACACAAAGAAGTCTTATTTATTTCCTTAAACATCATGCCAAGTCAAACTAGGTCATTCTTTTTGAAACAGGAGTGCTAGATTGCCAAGTAGCTACACATTTGTGGCGGGAGATATTATGACGTTTTGAGGTACAGTGGATCATGCTGAGTACTGTGAAGGATGCTCGACTTAGCTCGGTTTTCAGAGTAGGAATGAGAAGGTGCAAGCACATATGTTTCTCTATTAGCACCTTATATGGGTAGTTTTAAGAGAGAGAGAATAGGAAATCTTTTGACAGCAATGCACTTGATTTTATTCATGTGAGGAATAGCCCCTTCTGATTAATGTCTTTGGCACACCAATAAGGGTAATTTGTATAAAAATCATAGCTTTCTCTAAATTCTCTTTTTCAGCATTTGATTTCTCTCTTTTCTACCCACAGCCAGTTACCGAGTCTTGTTAAGGTAGGGTTTTCTTCTAGAGGGTTCATTTAGAAACGTATGATTTGAGGTAACACCTTCTTCATGAGATGCTCCGTACACGAAATCTTTCCCTAAATTTCAATTTTGAACTGTGGTAATGAAAGAGAAATTGGTCAACAGAAGGTGATATGTGATGATAGCCATGACTAATGTTGGTTTTATTTTACGTGGTAAAGAAAGGCTTGCACCCTAAAGAAGTACAAAAGTATTTTTGTTTTCAAATTTGTGGAAATTAATACTCTTTTAAGGAAAAGATTTTCATCTGGACAACAAATTCACAATAGTATATGACATACTAAACAAGATTTCACATAACAATTCAATCTATTAGTTTGGACAGATGAAATATATCTAATACTTATTTAGGTGATGAAAATTATGCTATGTATAGAACAGCATTTCAGATTAAAGGTTTTGCACTACAAAGGGATTGAAGGACAGAGCAATAAGATAAGTCGGTAATACTTTGCTTTCAACACACTGAAAGTGTGTTTAGTACACAAAACGACCAAAGAAAGAAACTATCAAATTAATCTCATAAAGTGAAAAGGAAGGACAGACATGTAATGCTAATCATATCCATACAACACAAATCCATAGGAGATGCTTAGTTAAGGCTGAAGCTCGAAATGTGTGCTCCTTTGATTTTTATGTGAATATAGACCTTAAGGTTTTTCATCACCATATTTGCTAGGTCTTATTACTCCTTTTACTTAGAGTTCTTTAGTCATGAAAAAGATAGAAGCCTTCACACTTGATGCTTATAAATTAATTGTGCTCTCTTATTCATAAAACCTAGGTAAGTTGTACAGAATGGTAGTTAGAACATCTTTGCTATATGGGGTGAAGTGTTGGCCAGTCAAAAACTCATATGTTCAGAAGATGCAAGTTGCGGAAATGAGGATGTTGAGATGAATGTGTGGACATACCAGGGGTGACAAGATTAGGAATGAGATCATTCGGGAAAAGTTAGGGATGGTTTCTTTGGCAGACAAAATGAGAGAAGCGAGTGAAAGATGGTTTGGGCATGTGTGGAGAAAAAGTGTTGACGCTCCTGTTAGGAGGTGCGGAAGGTTAAGAGTTAGGGAATAAGCAGAGGCATAGAGGTAGACCGAAAAATTATTGGGGGAGGTGAGTGGATGAGATATGGAGCAGCTTCATATCACCGAGGACATACCTTAGATAGAAAAGAATGGAGGTCGAATATTAGGGCGGAAAGCTAGTAGGCTAGCAGGGGTAGGATGATGTCTTGCCTTGTGATATAGTAGGGTTATAGAGTTAGTTGTGTCATTATATATTATGTTGTTATTGGCCATAACTTATTTTGCTACTTGGATTGTATTTATGAGTTTCCAATTGCTTTCCACTATAGTCATTTTTGTATCAAGTATTTTCTGATTTTGGGGCTGATATATTTGCATTGAATGTCTTCCGGAAACAACCTCTATATCTCTATGAGGTGGTGTTAGGGTCTGCGTACATCTTACCCTTCTCAGACCCCACTTGTGGGATTTCACAAGGTACATGATTGTTGCTGTTGTTCTTATTTATAAAACCTGAATTGCTGGCTATCAGAACAGACAGTTTTTTTAAAGAATATTGGATATTCTAACCTAAAAGTTTCAAGTCATTCTTGTCAAACTTTTCCAATGTTTAAGCATCTCAATTTCAATTGCAATTCATGTTTATTGCCCCAGGGCCCCGACACCCCCCACTTGTGGGATTATAGTAGGTATGTTTGTTGTTGTTGTTGTTGTAATACAGGTTTATTTCCCATCCTCTACTTTTATCATGATTAGCACCATCCAGTCAGATAATTAATCCCAAACAGAAATAAAAATGACGATGTAATATAATAAATAACTATAAATATCCTAAGTTGTACAGATTCTTTACTTCAAGTGAAGCTGACACAACATAGGTGTGGGTGTGGGTGTGGAGTTCGTACCAATATGGCCCAACAATTTGGGGTACTTCGACCAAAATTGATAAGAGAAATTTGAGAGATACAATAATTTCTGAAATTAAAACAAAAGTTAGGGTGAAATCGTAATCTAGAATTTAGAGAATGTTCTGTTTAATTGTTAAAAGATGTTTGTATTAAAAAGTCATTAACCAGAAGGTGTTTAGAAGATATATATAGGTCAATATCACAGTTGAATGTGCATGAACTCAAAAAGTCTATCATGGCCTCTATAATCAAGAAAAAATATAGTGAGGAGATGGATTTGTACTTCAATGATAATTATAAATTAGAACTTGCTCTAGATATCATGTATTCCTTTCCTTCCAATTCTAAATAGTCCAACATAAGTTCAGAAATTGCTGATAACTCTATTTTTAGATAATTAACTTTTCGCCAAATTCCCACATCCATATCTATACCTGGATCCGTACGCCCGAAGCTTAAGATTTAGATCACGAAGGATCCAACCTCTAGATCTGTACCAATATTGGATACACGCACCCAAGTCCAAGCAACTTAGCTATATTGCAAATAAATTTGTTCACTATGTAGAAAAAGAACACTCTAGCATCACAAATCACCTGGCCACTCATCCGTATCAACACTCCCACCCAAGTCCAAGCAACTTAGCTATGCACAAGTAAATTTGCTCACTACTTGCAAAAAGAACACTCTAGCATCATAACTCACCTGGCCATCCATGCCCTTTATACCAGCTGCAGAATCTTCCAAAGTTGCATATCTAACAAAACCAAAACCTTTTGAATAACCAGATACACGATCTGTCACCACTCTGGCTGCAAAGACATAACATAATACATAAAGACATGTATATTGTTTCATCATATGCTCTCTCATGTTATGTTTTAACCAGTGAAATATATAGATAAAAGTAAAATGTACCATTAACCACTTCACCGTATTTGGCAAATGCATCTCGAAGCCCTTCCGAGGTAGTACGTTTGCTAAGACCTGAATAGAGGATAAAGAAAATAAGGAAGAACTTTAGCTACTAAGAATCCACCAGTTACATGGTCCAGAGCTCCAAACAATAGATGTAAAGCGACTTCCATACCACCCTAGTCAGAAAACTTTCTAAAAAATTTTGCAAGGTGGTCGCGAACAAAATTTTTTTTAAGAAAAAGGTGACAGAAAGCAAACTAGCAAAAGCTTCTTTCCCAATAATCAATAACTAAAGGTGCCTTAGTTCATCATCACAGAAAGCTATAAAAAGCTAAGGAAGTACTCATAAACTATCAATCTGAATTGGATCCTGTACTATTCCCTGCCCCTAACCAACCCCTCATTTTCAAAAGGTGGGTAACAAGAATTTGAAAGACACAAAGTAGTGCTATTTTCCATCATCAAAACTAACATAATAAGATTTTACCTGAGACCATCTGAAAGTTCAAACTGATAATTCCTGAACTAATAAGCAAGCAAAGAGAAAGTTTGAAAAATAAATAACAACAGGAAACCTCAAAATCACAACATTACTTTTGAAAACATTGAGGGAACCATAAACAGCTAATGATGTTCATTTATCAGAAAATATGTCATCATTACTTAATCTACTCATCTAATTTTTTGCAATAAGTTTAACTTGAAAAACAATAAGACGAGAAAGCTCGCATTTTGAAAGGGCCGGTTCTATCCTTTCAGCTTCTTCAAAGAAATAATGGATACAGAGGTTACCACTTGTGGGCTTCTTCGTCAACTAGGTTAGATACTACTTATTACATACAAGAAAAAAATCTGATAAAGGAAATACTTTTCGGTTCATCGCCATGTATCTAACAAAATTCCCTTCTTACTAAAGAATCAGAATTAAGAAACGGCCAGGACCTACTAAGACAAATGATATGGAAGATCCAATACAGAAAATTCATGATACTTTCTAGCAAAAACATAGACTGATCCCAATTCTATTGGAAACCTCTGAGCTCATATTGAACCTTTAACCAAGTTGTACCGATATATCCCCTTAGAAAACATAGAGTAACAAAACTCTCAGTAACTAATACTTTGCAAGGAGAAACCGAAGAAAACTTGTTAGGAAAAAAGGAATACAAAAGTAAATAAGGAACTAACTCACCGGAAACAAAGAGATTTGTGGATGGTTCAGCCGGCGGCTGCTTCTCTACTTGCGCCTGCGGTTGATTGAACGGAAAGTTAGGAGAAAATGTAGAGAAAAGTGCCCGGAGACCTCGGGGCGCTACCGGAGTCGTGGCTGCCGCCGCTGCTCGTAAGGCCATTTTAGTATTTAGGGGTTTAGATACAGAAACTATCAGGGTTTTACAGAGATTTATTTGAAGAGGACGAAAAAGTAATAGGGGTTTATATAGAAAAAAATTATCAACTGTCCATTATTTTAACCAAACAATTTTTGGATGTTCTCTAATGTATGTATACAGTATAACATAATATTTGAATGATATATGATTTGTTATTGTTTAATGATAATTATTTTATTTGATTTGATCGTATGATATTATATTGTAATTGATAAATTTTTGTAATAGTGTTTCTCTCAAATGGGGTTCACGCAGTACGAATTTGAATATAGTCAGATTATAATACGGGCATAGGATACCAAGTTGAAAACAAAAAAAAAACTGATAAATTTATAGAAATGTATTCCCTCCGTTTCATATTAATTGAATTTTTGAGATAATGCACACATGTTAAGAAAATCATTCAAAGACAAAATTTACACCATACTTTCTGTTGTTGTCCTTTATGAAATCATAAGGGCAAATATGAAAAAAGTTTCAAACATTCTTTTTGAACTTTGAACAATTCAACTATTTTGAACGTTGAAAAAAGTCTCAAAAATTCAATTAATTTGAGAAAAAGAGAGTATTTAATTATTATACAGATTAAATTTACCAATTTTGTTTTTTTAAAAAAATATTTAGAATCAAGCGGAAAAACAAGTTAATGTATGTCCAATCCATACAAAAAGACAAGAAAAAAATAAAAACTTTTAAAAAACAAAACTTCAAAAATTAGATTGAAATGTGGGAGAGTAGACTAGAAGCGGAAAAGAAGCTTCAAAAATTTATGCAGAGGAGAATAAGTAATACGATTGTGAAAATTGTAAGGGCACAATTATTTTTTAAAAAAAATTAAGTAAACAATGAATACCACCAAATTGATAGTTTCAAAAGTGAGGATTTTCATGGTTATAAAATCATGAAACTAAATCATAACATACCATAATACCATATAATTAAAGAAACAATAAAAACAAATATGATTTTCTTACTAGTCATATTATAACATACATATCATGAAAAAACACCAACCAAACAAGTTGTTTGAGTTGGGCTACGGGCTTCAATATAATGGACCGGATTTTACACATTCTCGAATTTGGTGCGGACAAGTGCATAGATACTTATTGGAAAATTTTTATAAATAGCTTACTGCTGAAATTTAATAGGCCAAAATTTATATGAATTTATAAATTAATGGAAAAAAAGCATAAATTTTCCTTTGAACTTGTCTCAAAATGTAAATTGAATTTGAGATATTGAACTAAGCCATGCGGATAAACGAAGATATTACTGTGAATTTGAGATATTAATGTTGAAGCCAAAGGAACAATAAGCGTTGGTAAACACGAATTTGAGAGGAAAAAAACTCTTCTATTACTCATAAGAATAGATTACAAAACAACTCTCAACCTCACACATTACACTCTTGTCTTGGTGTTCTTGGTAATTTTCTAGTGTTATAACAAACGAGATTTCTACCTCTATTTATAGTGGATTTTACAGGTGTAAATAAAACATTTATTTTTAAAAATGGTGGATTGTTGGTGGCTACAAAATCTTGACCAAGATATGGTCCAAGATGGTGGCTGCCAGCTTCAACAATGGTGGCTGGAATAATCTTCAATTCTCCCCCTCCAGCCATATCCGGAACAAGCATCCTGGCTATATCTTTGCATAGCTCTAACTTCTCTCGA
>JAPFFP010000012.1:332845-348259 GCA_026153255.1 Solanum medicagineum | reverse complement strand
AGATATAACGTTTTCACCAAAAAATTGAATTTAAATAAAAATTTCAATTTTGCTTCTTCATCTCTGTTTATTTTTTAAAACCAAAAACTATTTTTAGCCAGCTGTATCAAACTATAACCATCAGAATTTTCAAACTCAACTTTCAATTTCAGAATACAAATGAACTTCAAACTTCTCAACTGCAAATCCAGTTTTCAAAGACCATTTCATACAAAAAAATTTAAAAAACTGTTGGTCTCACTTCAAATTTGGACCAAGGCCCAAAGCATGTTTCAAGAACAAAAATGAGAAACTTACATATGTATACTATATTAAAAAATTAGTTTTTATCTATAGCAATAACCTTTTCTTTCGAAGAGCATTTATAATACAATTTTAATATATATTACAGAGAATAATTTATAAAACATATATAATACAAGTTTTATTGATGGATAATGTATTTATCACATACTTTAATATATTTATAATACATTGTACCAATTTCTACCAAACGACCATAGTATATTTTAGAACACTTATAATATATTGCATGCATAATTTACTTTTAATACAAGTGCAAAGTTATTATAGTATTGCTATATACTATTTATTATAAATGGTAATAAATAAAATAAAAACACCACCAAAATCAGTAATTATTTATTAAAAAATACTTATCCAAATAATTTCGGGTTTCAAAATAGTGAAATAGGGCTAGCTAAATGCCCAAGACATGTGAATAGATTTAAAGATTGATTATATCTTCTCAAAACTGTTGAACAAGAACCAAATGATCATGTTAATACGATCGTGAAGTTGGATTAATTGTTTAATTTAAAATTCGAAATTCATATAAATATGTTTAAAATGAATTTTTTTCAGATAAAATAAGAACTGCTTCTCAAATGTATCCATATTATGAATCTTTACTTAATCTCCTTGTTTCAATTAGTGGCGTTCTTCATTTTTTTAAGAGTATATTAAGAAGAATAATACATATTTTAATTATTTTATGTATTAATTATGGATATTTCTTTAATATATTTTTTTTAGTCTATGTATAAGTATTTATAATTAATGCAAGAATTAGTTATACATTATATTTGGTATTAAGGTATATATAACTAACACATGAAAATTCATGGTACTAATATCATAAAGATTTTAATGCACGCATTAGCATAATTAAAGATACAATTGCCCGAAGAATTTTAAGCACAAATTTTGTTGGTCCAAATGTATCTTGTTTTTGCAACGAAATATTTTCCTTGGTTAACAATAATTGTCATTTTTCTGATATTTATGAGCTTTATAATTTTCTTTTTCACAATTTTTTCATCTTATTTGTGGAGAATATTTTTA
Source organism: Solanum medicagineum (assembly GCA_026153255.1). Taxonomy (NCBI): domain Eukaryota; kingdom Viridiplantae; phylum Streptophyta; class Magnoliopsida; order Solanales; family Solanaceae; genus Solanum; species Solanum medicagineum. The sequence goes on along the minus strand of JAPFFP010000012.1, from coordinate 346,915 downwards.
TAAATAAATATTTCTTTTTAAAAATTACGCAATACATGTTATTTTTAATTTACCAAACCAAACTACTACATCAAAAATAACTAATGCAAATAATTTGGTGACTCATTTATATCTTATTATAATTATAATTTTGTTTGGGATGAACGAGTTAATTATTAGATCTTATAATTCGCCTAAACACAACTAGCTAGTATTTTCTCCGACCTAATCTAAGGAGCCGTTTGGTAGGATGTATTAGAGTAAATAATTCATGGATTAGCTATTGATATTAAGTAATATTATGTTTGGTAGAAATTTAGACTCATGTATTAATTAATCTATAGATTAGCTAATATCACATACATGATATTAACTAATACCTCCCGTTTGATGGTATTAGCTAATCCCTTTATTTAATACCATCAGATTATATATAAAGACAAAGATGTCCCTCAAATTCTTTTATATTTTTTTAATTATATTTTATTTTTGTAGTTTTGTACTAGTAAATTTATTTAAATAAATTATTCTACAAAATTTATTTATTTGCGGGTTCATATTTTCATAATATAAAAATAAATAAATTTATCATATCAGAATTTTAAATTTTATTTATTTGTAGTTTCATATTTATATAATAGACAAAAAACATTTTGCCATGTCATTTTTTTTTATAATTAATTTAGTTAAGTGATTTTATTGATACAAAACAAAGTCTAATGATGTTAAATATAATCTCAAAGTTGAGTGACCTTGTAAGATAGAAACACTATATTAAAACTACAACTGCCAAATTTTTATGTGTAAAAATAGATTGTTTATTTTATAATTGTTTACCATCTTTTCTATTTTAATAATAGATGATCTATCTTTATTAAATTAAAGATTGACATTTTATTAGTGATGAATTTATTGAGATTATAATTATTTATTCTCAAATAATTCAAGTGAGAAAATAACAAATATAATGACAAAATTATTATTCTCCTAACTATTAGAAGTCACAAAATAAATAATCTACTTTCATCTAATTACATGAAATAAAAAATCTTATAATAGTTCAAAGGCATAATTGGAAAGAAACTTTTTATAGAATTTTAAACCAAACACAAATTAAATGGAAAGCAATAAACCAAACATGAGATAAAAAATAGTCACCGCATTACTAATCCCTGCATAACTAATCCATACATTACTAATCTCTGCATTATTTATTTTTATACCAAACGCTCCATGTGTATTTAATTTTTTTAGTCTATCCCCAAAAATATCTTTTTTAATATTTATATTTAAAAAGTTTTCCAATTCGAACATCATTATATAAAAAGATAAAGAATTAACGACGGATAAAATTTTATGGCTAAACATAAAAAATCCCATACTAATCTCATCATGAATTAGTGACCTATTATATAAAAATTTAATTAACTTGGAGCTTTCCAATGACAGACTAATTAGGGATTATCGATAAATTTCATAGCTGATTTCATGTTTTCTAATAGGATTTTATGATAAAATTTAAAGGACATACATGTTTTTAATTTAAAATTATATAATTCAAAAATTTTACTTTATTTTTTAAATTTTACATCCAATCAAAACAAAGAAGTATAAATGAGACAGAGGGTGGGAAAGATAAGAGGAATGCAACAACCAAAATTCCAAGTGTCTAGATTCTCTTAACCTATAAATCCCATCAAAGTAGATGATATAATTATGTAGTATTCATTTGGGACTTGTTGGGGGGCACACCAAAAAAAAGTGTTAGAATTTTTTCTTGAGTCAAGGGTCTATCGAAAACAGTTTGTCTATTTTTAAAACAGTTGTAATTAATAAAGTCTGCGTACGTATACTCTATCTTCTTCATAGTCACTTTTATGAATTTACACTGAATATGTTATTATCGTGTTGTCCAATTGAATGTCCCTATGTTATGCATATTTAGTGGGCATTTTTAGTGAAGCTGTGTGCAATAACATGCTTGGTGGCTGTTTGGGCCTTTAAATATGGCAAACCATTGAGCCAACATAAAGGAAACACACAGTGTTGTGAGACATATCTGCCTATTTTTGTCTGACATTTATTTGGCAACTTCTTTTTTAATTTTATTCTTAGTTTCAAGTTCAACTTCTGCATGAATATGTTCCCCACATTGCATGGTTCATTGCCTATTTCCAATTTCCTACACTAATTTTCCAAGAACAAATGGAACTTAAATTGAGTGTTGCCCCATGCAGAAAATAAAATATACTATCATTTAGAAAAAGTAAGCACAAGTATTTAATTTGCCCCCTCCCTTTAATTTTACCATCTTTTTGTTCGATCAATATTTTCGCGACGAAGCTAAATTATTGATTGTGAATTTGGCTGAATTTAATCATTTTGATTTAAATCTTGTTTTAATTATTATCGAACAATTCATTCAATATGATTAATTTAGATTCAATAACTTTAAGAATATAAACTTCAAATTCTGATTTCGAGCCTCCGTCTCTACTTCAACCATCCGGTCAAAAAGGCATTTTTTAAAGTACTTGGGTGATCTAGAGGGGTGTTAGCTCTCCTAAGGACCCATTAGCCCTCCTAAAGGGGAGACATGAATGATGGGCTAAAAGGTTTGATCTCTATGAACCAATTGATTTGGATTAGAGAGCACAAATATAGATTTTTACATGAAAAGAGGGAATCTAAGTTTAGAAGATAGTGATTAGGAATGGACAGTAGGATGATTTGATATTATAAGAAAAAAAATAATGTCACTTCATTATCTTCTGCTACATATATAGTCCTATTATTATAAAATATATCATTGTACTCTATATATTTTACTCAAAAAAGTTTAGCAAAAAGACAAAAAGAAATTATTCCAACTCTATTTGACCTTTCTTGTCAATTTCTTTTTTAGATTAATGTTTATCCTCTACATGCTACCTAGCTAGGTCATAACAATCAAATATAGGGAGTAATATTAACATGCTATATACATGGCATGTATTTTTTAAAAATTTATCTAAAAGAATAGTATATTTTATTTTAAAGTTTTTATTTCTTCCTTAATAATGATGTATAGTCATAAATTCTCTTACTTATTTTGTATATGACGTTATAGTGACGGAGCTAAAGACCAATTTGGTTAAATATTATATTGTCTTCACAAAATAGTTATTATATATTATTTATTAATTTATAGTTTAATAATTTTTTAAAACGAGTATCTTCACATATGCTCTTTTTACTAAATTTTAATGAATTCATTCATATTTTCATCTTTATCATAATTGACTCATAATAAATTAGTATGCTTTGATGTAAATACGATTGATTCGAGTAAACTTTTATCATCCCAGAATCAACAAACGAAAAGAAAAAAGGATTGCAGTATTGATTTTGTGTAGGCATATTTTGTTATCAAATATATTCAATATTCATTTTAGGTGCTCAATCAACTTAGATAATAAATATTCCTTACAAAAAGAATTTTTAAAAATTATTTTCAAAGTAACAACATCTCTCATAGCAAACTACAAAGTCACCACCAATCAAGTACTAATCCCAAAACCTGTTGCTCTCTAAGGAGTCCAGCAAGAGGTTCAAGTGGCCCGGCGGCATTGGCAGAGGCCTGGTAGGATTTTATGGGCCACGGAAGTCGAAACAGGCGATTTCGACAGATTTTTGTGGGTGTTAGCCCAAGGATTCTGACGCTCCATTAGGCTCCGACGCAAGATTCCCAAAAAAATCATATGAGTGGGTCCGCAACACGCCCGACAAGAGGACCAGGTGGCCCGACTGTGTTGGCGAAGGCACAACAACAGTAAATAAACATTCCCTCCCTGCTCTGACTTTGATCGACTTGCCCGCACAACGTCTTTTTTGAGAGAAGAGGTCAAGGGGCTAAGTGACTCTCGAAAGTCGTCTTTTGTATCGCGTCAAGAGAAATGACATAGATAAGATCATTGCTTAAAGAATTTCATTGTCCAATTGATCTCGAAATTGGATCCCAATTATAGCTGCTATCCAAAGGTGATTTATGAAACAGTCGAAACTTGTGAATCCCTCACTTACTATCACATCATAACCTTTTGATAGTTAGTGGTTACAGCAATAAGATACTAAAAGAGTGACAAAACAATTGAAGAAAAGTAGTTCTATTTGAAAGTCAATAGTAGTAAAGAATGAACAGTGTCCCTCATATATATTTGAAAACCGACAATTCTACCTAGTAAAAGAATAAAATATAAGAAGAGGCCTCAACCCTAGAAAATTTTAATAATTAACTATAAAATTTGCATACTAATCCATTTTGATACAAATTAACGGTCAAATATAAGAAAATTTAATTAGGTAAAAGTTATTTAGCAATAAATTAATCGAATAATATTATAAATTTTCTAATCAATTTCATATTTTTTAATAATGTAATCTGCCTTGGATAAACCATGAGAAAAATAAGAGAGAATCCCACCTAGCTCTAGCTAGCTAGGCACCACTAAAAAGTGGTATAGTAACCATTATCCATGAAAGCAAAAGGCAAAACTGAAAAGGAAAGAAAGGCAAAGATATTTGATTTAATGTTTCATACTTTCGATTAGCAATTTGATTTAATGGTTCACACTGTTTATTTAGTGGTTATTCCCATTTCCCTTTTTCTATTCATTTTTTTTTTAAAAAAAAAATCAAATACTGAAAATTTCATATGCACGATGTAATTGCGAAACGACCTTGCTTTGAAATACTGCATGCTAAATATTAATTTGGGATATGGTTCTCAAATTTTAAAGTTTATCGATTCAATTTTTTAATTATCGATTTGTTGACATGTCAAATTGTTATAGAACTATTAAGATAATAATTTATCGTGATCTATTGATTATTGACCGTTATCAATGTGGTATGGTTATCGAGTTAATCATTATGATTTAAGCAAAAAAAAATAATCACTGAAGATTACTTAGAAACAAGGGTGACAAATCAAATGAATCAAGCACGTGATTGACTTATTACAATTTACTTAAAAGTAAACATTGACATATTGTAGAATAATCAAGGTTTTCAGATATTCAAAAATAAAAATATGAAATTAAACACTAATTCAAAGATTTTATCTATCAAATCGTATAAATATAATTTTATTAATTTACTATTGTGCTATCGGTTAATCCATCCAAGAGATTGTTAGATTCCATAGAGTTCCCTATCATCTTTTCAGATAGAGGAGCTCAGTTTACAACACAATTTTGAAAGTCCTTTTAGATAGGGCTTGACACGAAGGTGAATCTTAGTACAACTTTTCATCCTTAGACCGACGACAGGCAGAGTAGACCATGTAGCCTCTTGAGGACATGTTAAGGACATATGTTATAAACTTCAAAGGTAATTGGGATGATCACTTAATCTTTATTGAATTTTGTTATAATAACAATTTTCAAGCTAGTATACAGATGGCTACATATGAGGCTCTTTATAAGTGGAGATGTACGTAGATCACCTATTGGTTGGTTTGAGGTTGGTGAAGCTAGGTTGATAGGGCCTGACTTGGTTCACCGAGCTATGGAGAAGGTGAAAATCATTAAAGAGAGGTTGAAAACTGCGCAAAGCCGCAAAAAAATGTATACCAATGTTAGAAGGAGAGACTTGGAGTTTGAGGTACACGATTTCGTGTACTTGAAAGTTTCAACCATAAAAGGTTTCATGAGCTTTGGAAGGAAAGAAAAGTTGTCATCAATATATTGGTCTTTATTAGATTATAAGAAGACTTAGTAATGTTGCATATGAGTTAGAGTTACAGCAGAGTTGGCTGCTATATATCCGATATTCCATATTTTCATGCTTAAAAGGTGCTTGGGAGATCTCTCACTAGTTGTTCCTGTTGAGAGTGTTGGGATTAAAGATAGTTTGTCCTATGAAGAGGTTCACGTCCAAATTCTTGATCACCAAATTCGTAAATTGAGGACCAAGGAGATTGCTTCAATTAAAGTGCTATTGAGAAATCAATTCGTTAAGAAAGCTACATGGAAGGCCGAGGATGATATGAAAGCAAAGTATTCGCAATTATTTGTGCCCCCAATGAGAATCTTGAAGATAAATTCTCACTCTTGACTTCAAAGTTTTGCATTCTTTTAGTTTGAGTAACCTTATATGCTTGAGCTCTAGAATAACATTTGTGCTTAGAGTAAATTCGTAACATCATTATCATTTGAGGACGAATGATCCCAAGGGGGAGATATTGTTACACCCTAGAAATTATCAAAACATCGTTAGACAAAAGATTGCTCACATAACATACCTTCCCAAATTCTTTTGACAAATTCGAGGCAGGAATATCGATCAAGGAAAAAATTATGTGGAAAAGAAATCTCAGTTGAATTTTAGATCAACCAGATTAAAAGATGACTTTTTGGAGCAAAATCGCAAAATCAGAAGGACATGCAATAGGTCAGCAGCGCGGACATTTTCCATTATAATTCATTTTTTGGTTTTGTTCAAAAAATGCACTGAACAAATGCGATTTACATAAAATACATATAAAATGGATTTGAAGAATGAGATTTATGTATTATTTTATAGAAAAACAATTTCTGAACGCGTTTTAAGTTTTTTGTCAAAAAATGAACTGAAAGTGTAACGACAAAGAAAAAAAATCATATCTTTTCTGCTTAAGTGCTATCTGCACTTGTGGAGTGCTATTAACACTTTATCATTATTTTTTTCATGTGTTGTTGCCATTATTTCAAGTGTCGTTGCCATTACTTCAAGTGTTACAAGCACTTACGATTGTATAATAATAATTTGGGTAGAAAGGAGCCGATCCTGGCTCCTATATAAAGCCTATCAATTTGTTCATTTTGAACAAATAGGAAATAAGAAGTACCCAAGAGAATAAATAGAGAGAGAGAGCAGCATACGAGAGTATATAAATAGTTTATAAATAATTTTGAGAGTTTTATCAAAGGGAGGTGGTTTATTGTGTGGAGTTTCGAATTTTTTTTTGTAAGTTGCTCCTACTTTCTAAATCTTTTATAATAAGATATTTTATATAAATAAGTTTAATTTTGTATATTTTTAAGTACTTCATTATGAAAAATATTATTATGGTAAATTTGTTTTGATGTTTCAAAGTTAAATTGAGGTGTAATAATCTATGTGACTAGATTGCGGTGATACGGATTTCATACAAAAAGGGAAGGCCAAAGTGTTAAATTGATCGTAACTCGACTAAGGCAAGTGGACTTTCAAAACTTTGTAATTCTCATAGAATTTTCAAATTTTCCTTCTCCTACGTGTGATATGTGAAATATTTTAATATTATAAGAAATGAGGTGATTAAAAATATGAATGCGAATTGACGTGTTATTATGATAAACATGGTGAAATGATGAGAATAATATATATTTTTGATATATATATTGTTGTGATTGGAAATAGTGAGTGGATGTGTTTGTGAAATTCATATCATATTCATTCATTCCATGCCATGCATATTTGCATCGATTTGAAAATATTGATAAACTAAGATATAAGAAATATTGGGACCGAGGTCTTTACCGGTTGAGATGCCGAGGTTTTGCCGGCGAAGTTATAATGATATTGGGACTGAGGTCTTTACTTGTCGAGATGTGATGCCGAGGTTTCTGCCGGCAAATTTATGTTGTGACGTCGAGGTTTCAGCCGGCGAATTAATATTATGATGCCGAGGTTTCTGCCGGCATGTTTATGATGATATTGTGATGCCGAGGTTTCTGCCGGCATGTTTATGATGATATTGTGACGCCGAGGTTTTTGCCGGTGATGATGTGATGGCATAAATGCATAACGCATTGCATATCACTCCTTCATACCATTGTATAACATGGTGTCGTCATTATGATTGATTGTGTTTTTAACTTGTGCTTTGGAAAAGTGTGATATGATAAAATACTATCTTATTTAAATATTATATGTTGTTGGGTCAGAATAACCTTTGTGCAGGTTGGTGTCGCGGATATCGACTAGGACGAAAGAAGTTTGTGTATTCTATTAGACTTCTTTGTTTTGTTAGTTGACTTGCTGGGTACCGCGTGGTATATGGTACTTACCCTTTGCTTTCACACTCGTGTAGGTAGTGAACCCGGGTTGTGAATAGACATCCCTTAAAGCATCGAGGATCCTCAGGAGACATAGAGAGGTAGCTATTGTCATCTGGCTGACTCTCTTGTTCCTATTTCTTCTGTACTTGTTCTATTTGAGAAGAAAGACAGTTTGGACTTGCATCTCTTTGATTTTTCTGTATTTCTAGTGGTTTGTACGCGTGACAACCAATCCTTGGGTGGGATTTAAGTTTATGAAAGTTCTCCATTTTAGTTATTTATCCTAGTTAAAAATGCTTCCGCTTGTGGTATTTATTATCCCTTTTGAGTTAAAGGCTGACTTGTTCTGGTGGGATTGAACAAGTGCCATCACGCCAATTTTTGGGTCATGACAGAAAGGAACAAGTCCGCGTCCGGGATCGGACTTACTCCATCACGGTACTTGATATTTAATTTTAAAAAGTAAGGGCATTCTAATCTTTTTTCCACCTATCCTAGACCAAAACCCCGTCATTTTGAACTTGTTTTACCCTAAAATCAATAACCTACGCTATTTTTTTCACTTTCACGTACATATCATTCAAAGAAAAGCAATTAGGAAGAAAATGAGAAGAGCTAGGACTTGAGAAAACCTCTCTCATTTTTCAAGAATTTTTGTGCCCAGGTATGTAAGGCTATCAAAAACCTTATTCCCATCTCTTATTCATGTCCTTTCTCAAGAAATCTAGTTAAAAGTCAAGCCTAAGTCATTCCCATTGATTTTGTGAAAAATCCTAGAATTCTATCAAGTATTTCTTGTTAATTATTTTATTTTATTTTTAAGGACTATATTATTGAGTATATTTCCTTAAAGTTATGAAGAAATTGTGCATATGAAAGAACCTTAAAGCAGTTTGAAAATCATTTATGTCATGCGTTGCTTGAATTGAAGAATGACTATTTTCTCACATTGTTTATGGAGAATTTGAGCATAATTTGAATTAAATGAGTTTCTTGAAATACATGTTAAGTATGAGATTGAGCATATATTTTAAGTGTTTATCTTGAGACTTAGTTGAGAAAAAGATGTGAGTTTTATGCATTTTTGAATGGAGTTCATATTCCTAATAAGTAGTAAGTTGAGAAAAGTTAAAATTGGGCTAAGTCCCAACAGATTAAAAAAGTATTTTAAATAATTGTACCCTTACAGTTATGAGTATATAAATAGTATTTTGGGAGTAATATTGAGTACCGATATGGGTAAAAGTAATAATAATAACTCGAACTCATAAACTACGTAACTAGTGTAGGATAGGATCGTAACAATATCGTATGACTCCTCATATGCCATTGAGATGACCCAATTTAGATAGTTCCATAAGTTAAGTTTTGTCCCTTACCCTGGCAAGGTATTGGATGACTCTGGCAATATGGGCAAGACGTTGTATCATTATGATGCTCATAGTGATGGTTGGTCGGTTAGATAAACTCCCCAAGTTAAAGTATATATTATTTTCAGGCACAAACTGAGTTGAACTTATTTATGCATTAAATCAAGTATGTTATAATATTGCATTGCCTATGTTTTGAGTTATTTTCTACATTAAGCTATGATTTGAGTAATATATCCTGACTTTCCACTTTTGACTATTTTATATATTCGTACATTCTGCATACTGACGTCTTTTGGACCTGCATCATTTTACGATGCAGACATAAGCGACAGAGCCACTCAGTAGGTGTATCATCAGGCGATTCAACATTTTGACTTATCCAGTGGTGAGACCTCTTTGCAGTTAGAGGCTCTTTGATGTTATTTCTTTCACTTTCAGTTATTTTTTTTTTAGTTTGAGATAGTCGTGGCCTGTCGCGATACCCACCTTTAGTCATGACTTATAGAGGCTTCATAGACTAGTAGAAAGTATTTCAGTATCTCTTTCAGATTTTTGACTTTTGGGTTAGTCTGCTTTATAACAATTTCAAACATTGATTTAGTAGTTGTGTTCAATTCTGGCCAATTATTATTGCTTACGTCTTCTGTTGAGTAAAGTAGTCAGGCCAAGTGATTTACTTAGGACCAAAAATGATTTCTAAGTACCGTCCACTTCCAGGTGTAGACTCAAACGTGACATCTGTACCGCGAAACGATAGAGACAAGCTTGAAATTTGTTGGTTGTACCCCATCCCGCCATAGCGGCATCACCGTGGAGGGTTATTCCCGGTACGGCAGGATGGTGTTGGTCCAGATCAATTTGGATCATGAAATTTTTATCCTACCTAAATAAAGACGATTTAGATCATTGTACGGACAAGTAATGTTGTTTACACAATCTATTGCGTCAGTCTTCAGAAGGAATTCAAATAATTCTATCTCAAATTAAAAGAAATTAATGTAGAAATTTCTGTTGCACTTCTATTCTTGCTATTATTTTTATGAACATCGTGTATATATAATCATATGAACATTTTTTTTGTCACTCAATATTAAATTGAATTCGAACAGATAAGGATAGAAAAGTATTAAATGAAAATTGATACTAAATATTTTATTTATTTGATTATCGATTTAGCATAGCCATAATTCAAAAATTAATAAATCGAATCAATTGATGCGCACCCGAGAAACAACCCACCAACACCCACACCATATATTCTAAAGAGTTTAGTATGTAAACAAGATTTGCGTAGATCTGAATTTACTGAAGTTAATAAAAGTAAAGTCTCACCGATGTACTAAATCTTAAAATAATTAATCATGGTTTAAGGAACAGAAATGTCACAGTACTTAAGCAGGATCCTGACTTAACGATGCAGCATTTACTAAAGGTAAATAGTACTAAATAGTAAAGGCAATTAATATAATTAATTAACTAATCCATGATTTATCGTAATGGAAACATAAATTGAGGGACCACATAATTGGTCTGCTAATTAAGAATTAATAAGTAATAGTAAAAGTTAAGAGTATTAAATTAGAAAGTGTGTTGTTCAATAAGTGAATTATCCATGTATTCCGGCAGTCCATCTATACTTGTTTCCTATATTATTTTTGTATATCCAATAATACTCAAGTTTATCTAATCAAGCGATAATTTTATATTAAGTTCCTAATTTACCCTTATCATTAATTATAGTCATTTATCTATTATATTTTTTAAAACATTGTATTTATTATATTTGAAGGTGATTTAATAAAATTACCCTATCATTTACTACTTGTTCATCTCTGTGTCAAGTCAATAGAAGACAAGTAAAAATGGATAAAGATAGTATTTCATAAAATGATTTCATGCAAATACAAAAAATGACCCACAAATTTGTATTTTTTCAAATAAAAAAAAAACATTTTTACATATACCAACTATTTATTACTGGGTATGTACATATACCAACTATTTATTAGTCATACTAAACAAAACTTATAGGTAATATTAATACGCGTACAAATTTCCATTACTGCCACGGGGTAACTTTAAATTAGACCCCTTGCAATTTGTCAAATTTCAATATTGATAAGAAGTCAACACTCAAGGATTTGCATCACTGTCTCTGTCTCCCTCATATACTTACACATTCTTGTAAAACATTCCCAGAAAATCCTCAACTCACATACTTACGTTGTCACCAACACCAAGCACTAAGCTCCCACTTGGGTGTGGTCCTACTTGCTTTGGTGCACACCCTTCTCTTTGACTTTCTATTTTATTTATTTATAAAAACTTCCCACACCACTGGCAATTAATTGATTTGAAGGAAGCAAGCAATTAATACTCCTATCTATATTTCATAAATTGTTCATGTAATCTTGTCTACTTGCCCAAGCTTCGTAGATCGGTAATTAAGTACTTTTTCATTTTTAATTGGAGATCTCGATCGAGTTTGAATTCATTTAAATATGGAGTGTTTTATCCTTCGACATGAAATTTTTCGATCCAAATCAAACTCTAATACAGATATCAAATCCTGAACGTGAAACAAAAAATAAAAAAGGTTAGTAGACTTGCATGGACAACTAGGGTAGGGATGCATGTTGTGGCAATGATATTGAAGCAAAGTAAACACACATGAATATTTGAAACTAGATATTGGCAAGGACATGTTGACATGGGGAAAAAAGTATTTTTTTTTAAATTTGTTTTTCTCTGAAAAAACAAACCAAGCACAACTTAATTTATCATGATATTTTGGGGTTCTTACTAGTATTGGCAAGTGTTTGGTATGCTAGCAAGCAGACACATTTATAAGGGTATAGTCACTGAATAGTGGCGTACACAATTTTTTTTTAAGTGTAGTCATTGTTTTAAAAAGTGATAAGCAGAACAATTAAAGATACACTTGTGATATTATGGTTAAAACACTTTTGAACGAATTTTCATCTCCAAGGATATATTCATGATAACATCACCTAGAAATATAATTATCAAGAATTAATTTTTTACTCATTAAAATATGGAAATATTATAAATAGGTATCATGTACCACTTCTTGATCAAGATGATTTGGCAAGAGATTATACATGCTAGCTAACTGTCCATGGGCAACTTAACAAGAGAGTGACCACATGATTGCGTTGTCACTTTCAAATGCTATAAATAGCTTTATGTAATAAGAAAGAATGTAGAGAAAAAAATTGAAAAAACAAAAAAGGTAACAGAAAATTTCACTTCTTTTTATTCGTGTGCCTTTTCAACTTTTTCTCTCCATATTTTTTTTAACGTTAAACTTTTATAACACGTTATTAACACGAGATTTTGTTAATTTTCAGCTACTTCAGATAGGTAAAAAGGGCAAAAATTTTATTTTTTGTATAAATATCTAATATTTCTAAATTTGAATTTGTACTATTGTCCAGGATATATCGAACAAAGACTATTCATCATAGGCACTAGATGCTGAAATCTACCTGGATGCGATGGGTCTGGTAGACGCCATCAAAGATAATAACCAGACATCCAGCTAAGATCGTGCCAAAGTTATGATATTCCTCTGCCACCATCTTGACGAGGGGTTGAAAATGCAATATCTCACTTTAAAAAATCCTCTTATATTGTGGAGCAATCTGAAAGATAGATATGATCACCTGAAGTTGGTCATCCTTCCACAACGATGTCATGATTGGTTTAATTAAAGATTATTGGACTTTAAAGTATAACTGAATATAATTCTTCCATGTATAGAATTATATCACAGTTAAACTTATGCGGAAAAGATGTCATAGAAATGATAAACTTGAGAAAGCATATTTCGTATTTACTCCCGCAATTATTCTCCTACAATAGCAATATCGGGAAATAAACTTTAAAAAATATTCTGAATTACTTTCGCATCTTCTTATTGCTCAACATTAATATAATGACCTGTTGATTAAAAAATATGAGAGTCAGCCCGTTGGTTCTATATCACTCCATGAAGTGAATCAGGTAATTATCACCAACGAGAAAGAGATCATGGCCCCAGTCATGATCATAGTAGTAGTTGTAAAAGAAATTATAATCATCGTGGTCGTTTTGCACCGGCAAAATGATCAACATGCAATATAATTAAAAGGAAGGGAGAGAAACAGGAAGCTGTGCAAAAGAAAAATTCAGAAAGCATATGTCACATATGCGAAGAAAAGGGCGCTGGTCACATACCTGTCGATCATCCAAGCGTTTGATTTAACTTTATTAGGCATCCTTAAAAATGAGTGATAACAATCCAAAAATAAACTTAACTCTGAAGATAATATCGAACCCCATACATAAGGTAGGTAATAATGCAGAAGCAAATTTTTATATCTCAAGATAATATTGACCCATGCATTTTAATGTAGCTGACTTTTTTAATCTCCTAGAGGAAAAAATATCAGTGATGAGCCTGCTATAGTCTAGATAACTTCCTTTTCTATTTGTTATGCTTGTTTGTATGTTTATATTTTCCTAGTTTCTGTAAATAAATAAAGTATGTAATGGCTATGTTTAATAGTAATGTTTACTTTATTTTGTTTTTGAAAAAAATATGTATATGCCTCGAATTTAATTTGTTTGGATCAATTATCAATAATAAGGAT
>JAPFFP010000012.1:289811-300169 GCA_026153255.1 Solanum medicagineum | reverse complement strand
TTTTGTTGTACACTTCTCCATTATAGTGATATTTTGCTCGTCATCGTCCGTGGATGTAGCCTATTTTTGGATGAACCACGTTAAATCTGTGTCTCCATTTATTACTTTGCCCAATTTATTTATACTTTTCAATATAAATTTCGATCTTTATCACGCTTCCGCTATCGCCTCATATTCCCTAACAAAAACATATTTAATCCTCCAAGTTACTCAAGAAAACTTTTGGCATCAAACAATGAACTCGACATTTACCAATAAACAAACAAGAATACTTCAAAGAGAGCACAATAGATTTAGTAAAGACTAAAGGCGAATCATGAATAACACGACGACTCCACAACCAAACTGACAGATTAGATGGAGAGCAAACAGGAGGAACAAATTACACTCTTTCTTCGTTTTCTAGTAATGCGAAAACACCAGCAGCAGTAAAGAAAGGTAAATGAATAGATACCATATTTCAAAAACAGGGACGAGAAAAGAACCAAGCCCTACAATATATTTTTCTACGACTAAAAGACACACCGTATTGTCTAGCTTTAAACCAAACTTACAACATATTTTCAAACTATTCATAGAATCTAAAAATGGGCGGAACCAACAACTTTGGGTGAAGGTTTTTTTTATATAAAAAGAGATTAAGAAAGATTCACACTCATCTAGCACCAATTTGAACAGAAACGAATAGTTTTCGAGCAAAGATGACTGATAAACCAAGATATGTTACAATCTACAAGAGGAAAAAATCACGCTTTAAGCACCAACAGCTAATAGTTAAGAAACATCACACTCATTCCAATAAGTGTTGCCGTTAAGGTGGGTTGGAGGAACAAAGATGATTCCAAGATAGTTCATGGCTTCTTTATTGTAGTTGTTTTGAATCGGTGGTTAACTTTTAGGATTAGAAAATGAAGTTGCCGTCGCACAAGGGTAGCTAGTGGTGTTTGAGTGGCTAAAGTGGCATCGATTTTAGCAATCGTGCCAATCCTTTTCTTCTATCAATCCATGTCAAGATGTTGTATATATTATAAGTTGGTGATGGTGATTACAAAATAAGGAAAAGAATTGAGTATAAAAGAATTCTTGAGGAATCATTATAAAAAATAAAACCCTTTTTTGTCATTTGGAAATTGAAAATGAAGAAAGGTGTTTGATTGAAAAATGGAAAAAGAAAAATCATAAGGGTTTGGATCGTCTTAGATGTCTAAATTGGTGAGGTTCTATAAAATGAAAATGGAGAAGAAAAAAGTGAATGTTGGGGGACCACAAGAATAGAAAGTAATTGATCTCATGGGAGTGATTCCTATTTATATGAAAATTTTTCTAAATATAAAAAGATTTGATCAAATGTAAAATTTAAAATTTTAAATATGAATGAAGTTAAAATTAAATTCTAGTAAGAATATATAAAATAAGTAACTTTTAAATTATTAAGTAAAATATATTATTTAATCACTAATTATATTTTATTGTAAAAATAAAAAAATAAGTTAATGTTATTTACGACAAATAACTTATAAAATTTTCTTATTCAAACATTTGTCAAATAAAATAAAAGATAAATACCAATAGTGAGTAAAATAATAATAATAATATTTTGTAAATTACGAATGCCAAAATTTTACAATTTATTGGGTAAAAAACTAAAATATATGCATATAATAAAAATATAAGTTTTTTTTAATGCTTGAATAATCGAATAACATAAAGAAGGGTTAAAGTGAGTCAAAATTGGATGTCAACAATATTTTTAAATTTGGCCTCAATTGTTATCTATTTTCTCCAATTCTGGGTGTGCACAAGTAATATACGTACTTAAACTTATATAAATTTGAAGAAGTGAATACACATGTCCTACATGACATCCTACGTGAGATGTCACGTAGGACATGTGTGTTCACTTCTTCAAATTTATATAAGTTTTAAGTACTTCTATACATGCAGATATGTGGCAATTCACATGAGATACCATGTAGGACATGTTTGTCTATTTATTCTACTTTATACAAATTTAGATATTCACCTGTACATATTCAAAATTGAAGAATATAAATATCAATTAAGATTAATTTAAAGAACATATTTATATATTAATAAAATTTATAACTAATAAGTATCGGTAACTTTGTGTTGAGTTAAACACTAAAGCAACCAACATGGGTTGTGATGCACTGACGGGACTACTTCACCCTTAACCAGAGATCTCGAGTTCGAGCCTTCTATATGAAAAAAAATTCTGCTGAGAGCGCCACCTCTATGTGGGCCCTGCAATGCATGATCTAAATTTAATTAGAGCTCCACGACCTCCGAACACCGGTGGAAAACAAAAACAATAAATACCAAAGCAATAGTATAAATATAAGAGGGTGGGGGTAGCACTTTTGATAAAAATATAAAAGGAGAGAGGTGGTGAAGTGTTAATGGGGGCTTTCCAAGAATGGCCAGACAAATAATGTTTGTTTATCTCCTGAATAAATAGAAAATGCATATAAAGACAACTAAGGAGGAATCACTCCCTCTTTTGTTTGTTACAAAAGTTGTCATCCCCACTTTTGTTTGTTTTTTCAACCATAGTTAAACCACTCCTCCCTTGAAATCAAGTCAAGAATAGTGCTTTGTCTTATTGGTATTAGGTTGATAATAGTGCAACAAGGAATTTTAGGCATGGAGGAAAAGTTGAAGAGTTATTGTGTTACAGGAGGGACAGGCTACATAGGGTCATGGCTCATTAAATCTCTTCTTCATATGGGTTACAAGGTCCATGCTGCTGTGCGCCATCCTGGTTCATTTCTTTATCCCTTCTTTCTTACTAAACTAATGCCCTTCCCCGAAATCCTAGTGTGTTCGTTATGAGTTTGGTTGAATCTGGTAATGTACTTCAAATTTTAAATTTATAATAAAAAATTTTTGAAATATGTGCAAATTGTAAAGTTAGAATCTAATTAGAATTTTGAATCTATATATTTCGAATTCTCGCTTCATCTCTTTTTCCGACAAGCTAAGCCATCATAACTTCATGTTGATAGGGTGTACATAATTCAAATTTTTAAGTTTTGGAACAAACACATATAGTTAACGACCTATTACATGTTAGGGGTTTATCTCATCTTTAGAGGTAAAAGATTTGATGAATCAAAAATAATTACTTAAGAAATTAATTTTTTTATAAAACAGACAGATGAATATAAGAAAAATAACTTCTCTAGTAGAATTAGGAAAAACATATTATTTCATAAATAGCATATTTGACCTTAATTGTGTTCTTTCGCCCTTAATTTTATTTCAACTTCTACTTTATTTTTCATTTGATTAGCTAATCTCAATTTGCCGTGATCCACTTATAGTAGGATTTGATCCAATCTAAACTAACAAAGAAAATATAGAAAGAATATTACTATTTCGTTCATTTATGTCTTAATTTTTTTATTTCATTAATTTATTTTGACAATTTTTTCATGCGACAAATTTAAAAAAAATGAGATTAAGGTACACTTCTTCACGGCTTTAATTTAGAATTATAAATTTTTTTAAAAAATATAAATAAATTAAATTACTGCTAATAATTGCTTCACGAAATATTGTGTACGAGATATTGGTGGGACCTATGAATTTTCTAGTATGTAGGGTGGATAGCCCTAGTTAAATTCTTACCACTCCACCTGAAGATCTAGAAGCATTGCCATGTAGCTTATATGTGTGTGTTAAATTCTTACATACAAAAATGTTAAAAGTTTGTTGAACGAAATGCATGAATTAGCTTATTTAAATTTATCTAAGTTCCTTATGTTCATCGATTCAAATCGATCTGGGCTATTAAATTATATAAATAAAAATTTTAGAAATACAAAATTTATTTTTACATAATTTTTACTCTTTTAAAAAATTATAAAAATTTCTTAAATGAATACAAATTACAATCTCTATTTCTCCATATATCATAATTAAAATCTCTTAATGCTCTTGCCTTTGCGATATGTATCACTGGTTTCGTTTTTTGTATCAAAAAGAAGGAATTTTTGATAATTTTAAAAAATAATTGGTACTAGTTAAAATTAATTCTAAAAAGTACGAGATTCGTGTAAAGTGCCTCAAAAAATTACATATGTATATATCTTTAATTTTTAATTATTTAAAAATATTTCAAAAATCCTTCGTCTCTCTCCTCCAAGTCCACCTCTTTTTCTGTTCCTCCAATTCCTTCCTATTTTCATTCCCACAATTTACAAGGGGAAACTCAAACTGGTTCTCTCTCCTGGTAATCTATATCAACTTCAATAGCTATTTTTTCATCCTCGATCAAAATCCTGGTATATATGAAAGCATTGGTATTACCCAGTTAAACACAACTAACATTATGGTTCAATTTGGGCTCATTTTTTTCACCTCTACGTACAGTCTTCTTTTCATGCCGTTGGAGATGAATTGTCTTTCAAGTTTTTTCTCATCTCATCTATCTCCAATTTTAGCTGCAATGGCGACTTTGAGATTCACAAAGGAAATTGATTGTCCAACAACTATTTCATCACTTTTGTGTTGTTTATAACTCACCTTGCTTTCCTAGATTTCTAAATGTCGCAAACATTTATTATGTATCAGCTGCAAAATGAATTTGCTTCGAATTTTGGAATAAATTGGGGAGCAAAAAATTTTAATTCTTAGTTGTGAGAAGCTGTTAGGAAGGGAGAGATTGATATCAATTAACTTAGTGAAACTGAAAATTAATTTTTACATTAGATTAGTTCACTGATGCATCTGTGATCATGTATCTGGATGGGTATATTTTGAAGCGAAGGCCCGCGAGCATCTTGCGCGGCATTGCACCCGCGCGGCGCCTGAGGCGTCCCATACCACCCCAGACTCGCTCCGAGTCATCTTGTCACGCAGCGTATAGACTGGTTTCGCCCTGCCATGGGCTCATCAGGGGAGCGGAGATTTTAGTAAAATAAAAAAGGATAGAGATAGAATGCAATTAACTCTTAACGTTATATGATTTATGTAAGTTATGCTTAATTTATTTACTAAAGGGATACCAATTTCAAATCGGGCTGAGCTACACCTAAATGGACCAATCTTGGGCCGAATTTGGGATTATCGATTGCGTGTTCGATCCAATCCATGACCCACCAAAGTTTAGGCATTGGGATATTGGGTTCTAGGTCATGGGCCTAATGGATCGAGTTTGTGGGTCAGGTCAGGAATTATAGCATTGTGGATTTAAAATTTGAAAGTTCAAATTTTATCATTTTTCTATTTATCTATAATTTCTAATTAGTTCTTGCCTATTAGTATCTTTTCAATTTTGAAATTTCATCTTTCAACTTTTATCTTCCTGGAATTAAATGAATTGATTTGTAGTATTGTTTTATCAATTTGAAGTTTGAAATTTGAAACTGAAATTTGAGTTCTAATCATGTAATATAGTGTTATCAATTCAATTTTGAAATAATTATAAATTTTGTTGAAACTTGAAATATATAATGTAGTTTTTTCATTAATCAAATGAACTTGAAATATCTGCACGATATACATATAATATATACCAAATGTTCACAAAATATATAAAATAGACGATATATATACAAGATATTCACAATTATATACACAATATATTCATGTTATAATGTGTGTAGCATATATATTACTCATATGTTCCAATTCATGTGGCATCATTCGAATTTCTAAAGTCAAATAATTTAGTTTTGATAATGAATTCGACATGAAAAGCTTTAAGTTTTTTAAAATAAATTTTACACATTTGAAAATTACGTCAAAAGTACTATAGGTAACAATAATTGATAAGTCAAGATATTTAAAAAATATATGAAAAATTAAAATTAAAAAAAAAGGACTTGTTTGAATTTCGAAATCCGAAAGATTTTATATAAATCAAGATAGAAAGTACTGAACTTTGTGGTTTAATTATAAGGAGTCATTTGGTAGGAGGTATAAGGTATAATATTCCCCGGTAAAATAATTACTTTATCCCTACATTTGATTGGAAGTACTAGGTTGTCTTTGCATTATTTGTCCCATCATTTATACAATAATAATGGAATAAATTATCTCATATATATGATAAAATAACTTATCTTCGAATAATTTGTTCCCAACCAAGCGACTCCTGAAGAGCTAAACCTCAGTCTTGACCTTAACAGAGAAGGCATCACATTTATTGAAGTTGGCTGAGGGTAGTGACAGGCTAAGATTATTCAAAGCTGATTTGAGAGAAGAAGGGAGCTTTGATGAAGCAGTGAGAGGTTGCATTGGCCTATTCCATGTTGCTGCACCCATGGAATTCTGGCCGCAAGCCACAGAAAATGTTGGTAAATATGCTTATCTAAATCATTAATGTTTGGAGTCCCCAAGTAATTTGAGTTAAGGGTGAAAAGGTCCAAATTTGCTTCTCTTCCTTTTCTTTTGCCATATCTAGTTTATGGTTTTTGAGACGAGCATAAAAACAACCTCCCTTTTTCTATGAGGTAATGGTAAGATTTAGATACATTCTATCCTCTTCGGACTTTAATTGTGGGATTCCGCTGGTATGCTATTGTTGTATTTGACTTATTAATTTTGCCCTCTAAATGTTGGTAATATTTAGAGGGAAAAAAAAGGCAAAACTGTTCCATTTCAAATGGTACAAGGACAAATTGACCCCTTTTTTTAATTAAAGAAAGTAAATAGAAGTAATTTTCCTGGAAACAGCCTCTCTATCTCTACAAGGTAGTGGTAATGTCTGCGTACATTTCATCCTCCCAAGACTCCACTTGTGAGATTACATTGGATATGTTGTTGTTTAAATAGAAGTAATTTCTTGTCTCATTTTAACTTGAAGACAGCTATGTTGAAGAAAATATCATAGAGCCTGCAGTCCAAGGGACCTTGAGTGTTCTCAAATCCTGTTTAAAATCCAATTCTGTAAAGAAAGTTGTTTTCACATCATCAATCAGTACTGTCACTGCCAGAGACAGCTCTGGGAAATGGCGACCTCTTGTCGATGAATCTTGCAGGATACATATCCAACATGTTAAACACACAAAACCAAGTGGTTGGGTAATACTTTTTTCTTATGCTCAAGAGTTATGTTACTCAAGACTCAAAAATGTTAGATCCTGGTGTGACATAGAGTTCGAGCAACATAACTCAAGAGTACTACTATCATTTTTACATTATTTATCATGTTACCATGCGTGCGGTTAAATTATTTATAATGCACTTTCATAGGTTTATGTACTTCAAAAGGTTTTGTCAGAGGATGCAGCATTTCAATTTGCAAAAGAAAATGGGATTGATTTGGTTTCAACTATAACACCAACTATAGCTGGTCCATTCCTCACCCCTACAGTTCCATCAAGCATTCGAGTTCTCTTGTCACCAATAACAGGTTTGGCAGAACCTAGTAACTTTGGTCTAAACGTAATTTGTTGACAAACGCATATAACAAACTTCAATCTAGAATCAATCTCTGCATTCACAACTTTACAATTGGTTTATTTTAGGCGATTCTGAACTGTTAGCTATACTCAGTGCTGTGAACACGAGAATGGGATCAATAGCATTAGCTCATATTGATGATATATGTCGCGCCCATATATTTCTCATGGAGAATATTAAAGCAGAAGGACGGTATATATGTTGTGCTCAGAGTTGGGCAATGCCTAAAGTTATCGATCACCTAAAAAGGGAGTACCCTTGCCCTGCTTTAGAGAGGTTGTCAATTCATTTCTACTTAAATTTACTGTTAACGGGGATAATTTACATGGAAGTAAGAGTCTAATTCTCCGTGTTACAGGCTTGATGGCGGAGGACATGATTTAGTAATCCCCTCGGAGATTTCTTCGAAGAAATTGAGAGTTCTGGGATTTTCTTTCAAGTATGATATCAACGATATCATACGAGACACAGTTAGTAATTGTATACATCATGGCTTCTTATCCTCTATTCAAAAGTAAGAATTGTTTCATTGTATGAGCAAGAGTATTTAAATCTTTGAGGTAGAAATACATGTTTTATTACATGTATTAGTTATACTTACATTAATTATACATAGAATATATTTTTATACATTGTTTAATTCGATACATCAAAAATAACATGCATTGTATAAAAAAAATTATTTGTAAAATAATCCCCACAATTATGGTAGAAAAGGTCATGCTAATCTATGCATTACTAATATCTAAAAATCTATGATATTAGTAATACATACTTTAACACAAAATAAGATGTATAACTAATAAAAATATTAATTATACATAGCAAAAAAAAATAGAATTATACTATTAATACATCAAATTAATACATGCATTATTTTTTTAAATATGCTCTGCCAAACAACATGGTGCAATATTAAATTTTGTGAGCCTCCTAACAGGACCATATCTATATGGACCGTGCCGGGTGCTCAAGCACCAATTGATCCAAGAAATTTTTTTGTGTATTTATATAAAAAGAATATAAAAATTATATAAATATAAAGATAAACTCAGTGAATAAGAAATCTCATAGATACTTTAATTTTCGCTGCTCTGTTGAGGCTCAAAGCAAGCTGTCGAATGAGACGAGTGCTTCCTAAAACTTCTATGCAGCCTTATCCAGATGAACAGATGTTCCCAAAATTGTAGGTATTTTCTTTCCAAAAATCTATCTCCATTGACAAGAATTGACTTCAAATGTCTTCCAATCTTGTAAAATTCCATTCTTCATTCCATTTCAAACTGAGCAAACTGCCTAGCACAAGTTCGTTAAGTTCTTTAGGATCAAAACAACAATTTAACCATCGTTATCTCTCTGTTTTCTTCACAAAACCCAAGTCAGAATTTTCACCTCTTCAATGTTCACTTTCTTCTCCAACCCCACCTGCAACCAAAGAAGATGCCATTTCTCAAGCAAAATTCTCTCTTTCAACTACTTTAGAGAAACCCCTTAACAACCCCAAACTCATTGGGAGAATCAAAAAACTCAAACAACCAAGATTTCGTGTTGAAATTCCAGTTGTTGATGACTCTCCATCTGCACTTTCCCAACTTGCTCTTGAGATATTTGGAGATATGCCCATCAAAAAGAAAGCCCCAAAAGTCAAGATTCTTCTTTTATGGCCTAACCAAACCTTAACCCAAGCTGCACAAGCAGCCTTTGAGGAGAAGAAATCTTCAAACCCTATCATTGAAAATTTAGATATTTCATCAAGAATTGAAAATTCTGCAGATGTGATAGTGTTTATGGCTCCAGAGGGTTCAAGATTGACTGTAATGAAGGAAATTGCTGATACATTGTACCCAAAGCCTGTGGTGATTTTCAATCCTAAGTGGGGTTTTGATGAAGAGGGTAGTTTTGGTGAGTTGAGTGGATTTGTGAGTTCATTTGAGGTGGTGTATTCATTTATGGGATTGGAGGTTAGAGGGATATTGAGTAATAGAAAAGGGGTGATGTTTAAATGTGTTAAAGATGGTATTTTGAGTGGTGAGAAATGGTATGTGTTTGTTGAAGAAGATGGAGAGATGAAGGTGGTTTCAAGATTTAAAACAAGGCCATCGATCGTTGAAGTTGAGAATGTTTTGTATAACTTGATGGCAGTGAATTCGCCAATCACGAAATCAGCAAAGTTTTTAAAGGATTTGGTTTCAAATGTAAGGGGAAAAAAGTAGAAGCACAAGTAATTCAAGGTATTAAAACTTACATCTTTTCAACTTAGTGTAGTTTTTGTTTTTGCGATCAGGATTCCAGGAAACAGTCTCTTATGAGATATAGTAGTAAGGTCTACCCTCCTCCCCAGACCCTAATTGTTGGATTCCATTGGTATGTTGTTGTTGTTTATCAATACCCTGGAAAGAAATATTATTGAATTGTTTTGGATTGAACGGATGACTGACTTTAGAAGACACATGCCTCATTTGAACCTTTGCATTGATATTATTGTCTCGAGATTTGCTTCCGTTTTGTTCTTCCTAGAACTTTTACAGTATCTTTCTATATGACATTCATGTACTAGCTTTGCCAACTTTTAATGAACTCGAAACTCAATCTGTGGTATCTTGTTTCTCTAACCCCTCCTTGGCGTGGAAGGTCGCAAGAGAAAAGAAAACTATTCTCCAAAGGGGGGAAAAAGAATATACATGGAAGAATGAACAGGAAACTATTAGTTTCATGAACTAAGCATCAACATATGTACTGCTATTGCTAGGAGGTGAAAGCTGTGTGTACGCTCTCTCATTTTGCCAATATGGTGATTTCATTCCCTTTTTTCAGTCCTTATGGATAATTCTACATGATATATGTGAAAACCTGTTGTGCGGAACGAAATGACAAAAGAAAATAAACAAAACAAAACACACAAGTTTTACGTGGTTCGGCAGTGTGCC
>JAPFFP010000012.1:256116-289711 GCA_026153255.1 Solanum medicagineum | reverse complement strand
TAAGATATGATTTTTTTTGAAAAACAACAGTTTTTTTCTTAAAGATATTGGATGTTGTTTTTTATGGCTTGGGATGGTTTTGATGTTTTTGTTTGAACTTGTGGAGTAATTTTTTTTCCATCTTTGAGCTTTGAGTGTGCTATGTTAATTCTCTGCTAGAAATTTGTGGCATTTGTTGTCATTATTTGAATGGTTCACACCGTAATGTTAAATTTTTGGTTCCTATTTCATACATGGTTAAACGGGAATACGCTCTTATTACTCCAAGTGGGAGTAATCTTGTTGATGGAGCAAAGAGGATTCGATGCAAGAAGAGGAGATCACTTGAGGATTTTGATTCTGAAGCGAAAATCATTAAAAATATTATTCCATTTGAAGAACAAAATCAATACTGAGACTGGAGGGAAAACAGAAAAAAAGGAAATAAATTGTTCGTTGCGTTCAAGAAAATTAAAATGGATGAGTCAAGCTCTCTTTTGGACTTCCTTAGGGTTTTTCTTGAAAAAATTGATGAAATTGAAAAATTCATTGTTATTATTAATATAGATAATGCTCTTTGGCTATTGTATAATGCTCTTCCACCCATTTGGAAGCTTACATTAATTGAGAAATGTGAGGACCCTGAGCTTGACAAACCCTTGTGGCAATATGTGTTGGCCCTAGGTGTTAAATGAGTCAAGATCACTGGGATTTACCCTATTGATTATATTCCTTAATTATTGAACATGTTGTTTTGATGTCTTATTTTGGACATATTATGGATATTCATAATAAATTTATTTTTCCTAAATACCTTGGATTATTTTTTAATTATTATGGTATCCTTTTATTGAGTTAAAACACAGCTTTAGTACATAAAGTCTTTATTAAATATACATTAAGAAACTAAATTCTGATTTTAGTTAAACATTTGAAGTGTAAATGATGATTGGATATTTTAAATACCCTTTTGATTTTACACCATATGTGAAACTATTATTAGAATTAATTTGCTTGAATGTATACTTATACGCGCCTTATTCATGAGTAATCTTGCTAGATTATCTCTAACTTACAAAAATACTTCTAAAAGTATTATTGCTGACTTAAATAAAGGCGAAAAATTAGATGATGACATTTACGACATCTGGAGTCGTAAGATATGGTATATCCTAGATGAGCAAAATATGCTCGAAGGCATAAACCGTGTACTTTGTCAGTCAGAAGAGGATAACACTGTTCAACACAGAAGAGAACTTCAAACTTACAAACCCTAGAAAAGGGCAGATTCCATTGCACATGGAATAATTGTAAGCTCTGTGGTTGATGAAATGATTTCTGAATGTGAGGAATTTCCTAATGCTCACGCAATTTGGACGCACTTGCGAGGAATGTTGTAACACCCCACATCTTACATTTACGAGTTCTATGCAAATGAAACATGACATGGTTTGGTCAAATTAGCACCCATTTTTGAAAGTGCTTGAATCTCAGATTACAGGGCTATATGTACGTCTAACGCTTCAGAGGGTCAAGTGTATACAAGTTTTCTGTCAAATTGAGGAGATCAAGGCCCTAAACAAAGTGAGAGAATTGAGGTACTTGTAGGACTTAGGAAGATAGCAGATGAGTCACCTACTTGCTTAGCTTAAATTTTCTAGCTAGACGGAGACGAGGCTTGACGTTGAATCTGTCCAAGTCCGATTATGAATAAAGTTCGTATTAAGGGCGTAACTTTAGCCCATGTTTTAGCACCATAAATGGACTATATTTTTAGCCCAAGAAGGATATAAATAGAGCCCAAATACATCACAATTCTATGATAATTTAGGCCCAAACTAACTAAGAGAAAGGGGAAAAATGGGCAGCAGAGGCCCATCAATTTGGAGCCCCTTAAGGTCCAAGTGAAAGGGGCAAAATGGTACATTAATCACTTCATAAAACAAGGATTATAATGGAAAAGTAAGTCGGCCAAGTGCTCCTTTAAAAGGGGCATAAGCATCTCACTCAAATCATTTAACTTGAACAAAAAAAATTAGATTATTTTTTCAAGTTCTCTCTCAACTCTTTCTTGACTTTACAAGCAGTCACAAGAGACTTTTAGGATTCTTGGAGAAGCCTTACACCTTGAGGTAAATGTAAGTAAGAATACTTAAGTGTTTAGTATGGTTTTCTTATGTAAAACAAGAGACTAGGCTGGTTATGTTTATGCTGAAATTTTTCAACAGTATTTATCCTAAGGATTGTTGTGCACTTTTCTTGTTGATGAAGAGACTTTTCTCTACTTGGTTGGATGGATTATGAAGTAAAGTTTATGTTTTTAACAAGGTTTAGTTTTGTAGTGATATGACAAGGATGCTGCACCATTGTTACAGTCCGCAAAAATGAGTTGTACGATATCGTAAGTATGCTCTTAATAGGAACTTGTGGGCTGATAATTGAAGATTGTTGTTTCACATTATCAATATACTTTAGAGCTATTTTTGCACTATTTTAGGGCTATTTTTATGTGTATATATGGTCGGGACTGTTTGGTTAAAGTTGGAACAGATTTGGGACTGTTGACATCGAAATGTAGCGAGATGACGTAATATTATGCCGCCTACTTGTGTGTTGTGTAGAATTATTATTTGTTGTGCTTGTGCGCTGTTGTAAGACTGGTATGGCACTAAAACAGGCTGCACATGATATATATATGAGAATGTGTATTAGAAAGTACGATTAGAGGCGGAAAGGTTGAAAGAATACGCTCGGGTTTATAATTATACGCTTGCTGCATGTATATTATTTTTTTTATGAGATTGGGCTGCTAAGATGTATCTATTGGCTGCTAATGCTAGTTTTATCACCTACTATATTGTAGATGAATATTTGGAGGAAGGAAAGGTTATCACGAGGTAATAGCGAGGTCGTACAGCGAGGTATGTAAGGCTTCTTGATTTCGTATTATTTGGCATGAAACATAGATCCCTCCTTGGCACATAAAGGCACTTACCAACTCCGACACAACTATTCACCGTGTCTCCACTCGTTTACATGTTCATATGCTCCCATACATAGTCACCTTTAAATCTGCATACAAACTTGGATACCAAGTTACATGGGTTCTTGTTGCTAAATAAAGTTCACGAGTTGTTTCATCTCATACGCATTTCATTAGTTATGTAATGTACTCTTTTCATTATCGTATTGCCTTGTATGATTATTTACATGTCATATGCTACACCTACAGTCCTACAACTCCAATATTATGACCACCAAAAGAATTATCTCAAAGGTAATTGAAAAATAAAGTATATTGCCTATTGATGGGTGGTAATCCAAGGGGTGGAAGAATCACCTAGCCAGGGTCGACCCTATCATGAGGGGTAGCCCAAGGGGTGAAAGAAAAAGCGTAGCCAAGGCCAATCCCGATATATATTTACCACTGATCAGTTGGTCATTTGTATTACATGTTGTGAACAGATTATACAATAAAGGTAAAGTAATAAAAAGAATATAAAGTACATGATCCCCTAGTATAACTAAAAGTGGTCTTTTATCCTTCACCAGTGCATAGTTTCATATGAGTTGTTACTTCATATACAATATTTTTTGCCTTACATATTCAGTATATTATCTCGTACTGACGTCCCTTACGGGGGACCTGTATTTCATGTTGCAAGTACAGGTGCTAGTAGATCTCCCCAGTAGGAGGACAGGATATCCAGCTCTTGTTACCAAGCTCCAGGTTGCTTCAGAGCTTTGTGTGTCTAGAACTTATAATCTTGTATTGTATAGTTAGTCGAGGCGGGGCCTATCCCGGCCCTTATCAGATACTTTTCCTTATCTAGAGGCTTTGTAATCTATGTAAATTAAAGTGTGGTCATGTCTCATACTTTAGACAACGTAGCCCCAACGGCCTAGCTATATGCATTTCCTTTTGGCTTGTTATTACTGCTTACTTTCTTAAAGGCATGTGGAATGTAGAAATCCCTTATAATATGTATAGAAAGCGTATGGATACAGGTTGGTTCTCCCGAGCTTTATCGGCAACGGGTGCCAGTCCGCCTTATAGGACTTTAGGCGTGACAAACATATAGAGGCACTTCTGTGACCCGCTTGAGACAGCTAACTATCAAGTTTGACACTTTGAAAAAGCATCATGATCAAAGTATCAAACAACACGTACCTTACGGTGATGTCAAACATAATATCACAACTTAATAATGATGGTCATGTTCTTTCTGATGAGCAATAGGTTCAAGTAGTGATCTGATCACTTCCCAATATTTAGGAACATTTGAAGTTTAACCTGACCCATAATAAAAGCATAAAAATCTTTTCTGATATTGTACGACATGTTGAACTTAAAGACGAGCGGTTTGGTGCTGCTAAAATTACTGCCTTTGTGGCTGAATCAAGTGGTATGAAATCTTTAGGCTTCAAGTGCAGGAAAGATTGGAAGAAGAAAGGAAAGTGTAAGGTGATCGAGGAAGGACCCTCTGAGAAAAAGTACATACCAAATTCCAAGAAAGGAAAAAAGGTTTTCAAGAAAAGAGACAAGAACAAGTTGAAGTGCTACAATTGCCATGTTCTGGGGCATTTCGCTCGTGAGTGTACCGAGCCAAAAAGGGTAGTATTCGTAAACGCTTCTTTAAGTGTTGTATGTGTTGCAATCACTTCTTTACTAAGTAAATCTTATCCTATGTGGATTGTAGACTCAGGATCCACTGACTATGTGAGTCAAGATTGAGAAGCATTTGTGGAGTTTCGTCGAGTTACACCTGGATCTAGATGGATTTATATGGGTAACAATACAAGATTGGAAGTCAAGGGAATAGGCACTTGCAAAATAGACTTGCGTGGTGGCCGATCCCAGATGTTGCATAATATTCTGCATGCTCCAGAGATCAGACGAAACTTAGTATCTATCTCTGTGCTTTTAGATGATGGTTTCGATTTGGTTTTTAGTCGCAATAGTATTAGAATAACACTAGATGATGTTTTGTATGGTTTTGGACTTTGTTATGACCGTTTCATTGTTTTAGATTGTCATATTTCATCTTATGACTGTTATGTTGACCGATATGTAATAACATGTTCTTTAAGTAATAATGATATTGATGTTGTTAAATGACATGTAAGATTAGGTCGCATAGGGCAAGATCGAATGAATATGTTGGCAACAGAAGGACATTTAGGTCCTCTATCTAAAATTGAATTGCCAACTTGTGAAAATTATCTTGCTGGAAAGATTACACGAAAACCATTTGGGAAAGCTAAGATAGCTGAGTTCCGACTTTAATTAATCCATTCTGATATTTGTGGTCCAATGAATGTGAAGGCAAGGTCTGGTGCCATATATTTGATTAAATTTATTGATGATTTCATACGTGTTGGTTATGTCGACTTGATTTCTCTTAAATCTGAAGCACTAGAGTGCTTTAAGAGATATATGAATGAAGTTTGGACAAAAGGATAAAGGTTTCGAGAACCAACCGAGTACGTATCTATCAAATCAATTTGAAGAGTTATGTAATGAAAAGGGCATAATCAGACAATTGACTACTCCTTACACACCACAACAAAATGGTGTGACTGAGAGAAGGAATATGACATTGTTGGATATGGTAAGGTCAATGATGGCACAGACAGATTTGCCTATCTCCATTTGGGGAGATGCATTATTGACTGCGGCCTATATTTTGAATAAAGTGCCTTCTAAATCAATAACTTCCACTCCTTTTGAACTTTGGACTGGTCATAAAACAAACCTAGATGATCTACGACCTTGGGGTTGTGATGCTTACATTAAAGTTTGTCAGGGTAAGTTTGGTAAATCAAGTCCAAAAGAAAAGAATGCATCTTCATTAGATACTCAGGACGCTCCAAAGGTTATGTGTTCATTGATGAGTTGGAAAATGAAAGTGTGACTGAAATTGAATCACGAGATGTCAGATTTTTGGAAAATATTTTTCGAAAAGGAATGATATAATTAAAGTGAGCCTCTATATGAAATGTTGAATTCAAAATTCCAAAGAATGACATCAGATGTGCTCTATGAAGCAAATGATCAAGAGATGGTTTCTGGTCCAAGTGGGAGTTTTAAATCCCAAATTCCTATAGAGGAATTTTAATTTCAACTGCGGCAAAGTATAATGAAAAGGAGTACCCAAATGATCTTATTAGAGTGAGGATTATGTTTTCCTAGTATCTCCCATGGAGTTGGATGAACCTAACTCTGCGACTGAGGCTTTATCGAGTTCTGAAAAGGATAAATGGCTGAAAGTAAATGGAAGAAGAATTAGAGTCCATAAAAACCAACAAAGTCTAGGATCTAGTTGACCTTCAACAAGGACATAAATCTTTGGGAATAAGTGGATTCCCAAAATTAAGCATAAATCGGATGGGTCAATAGAAAGATACAAGGCTCAACTGGTGTACTTTTTCTAGTACTATTGGGAGTCTGATGTACGCGATGATGTGTACTAGATCAGATATTTGTTACGCTGTAAGTCTACTAAACAGGTATTAATTGAATTCCGAAAGAGATAATTGGAAGGCACTAAAGAGAAAATTCGGATCTCTAAAGGGAACCGCAAATTATTCACTATGTTATAGTGGATCTGATTTGCTATTGAGAGGCTACACAGATGCTCATTGGGTTGGTGATCGAAGTGATAGAAAAATCACTTCTGGTTATATTTTCTTGCTCAGTGATGGAACCATTTCTTGGAAAAGCAAGAAACAAACTTGCACAGCTCTTTCAACCATGGAATCCGAATTTGTAGCTTGTGCATCTATAGTGCAAAAAGTTGTTTGGCTTTTTAAGAGATTCTTTGAACATTTGAGTATTGCAAAGAATCTGAAGGGTATATGATTTTATATTGTGATAGTCAGGTGACTATCTCATATACAAAGGATCCAAAGTATCACTGCAAAACCAAACACATTGATTTCAAGTATAATTTTGTAAGAGATATAGTAGAAAGTAGAGAGGTGAATTTACAATACATTCCTACTTGTGAAATAGTAGTTGATCCCTTTACAAAGGCGATATCAAGAGACTTGTTTGAGAAGCATGTTAAGTCTCTAGGCTTACGTAGGATGTAATTTGTGGTGTAATATAACTATGTTGTTATAACTTTCTCATCAATATAAGATTGTTTTATATCTTAAAGGCATGTGGTAATGTTTAATTTGTCGAACAAGTCAAGAGATTGACTCTCTCACACGAGAAATCACCTCTTACGTCAAAAAACGTGAAGAGATATGTATCACTGCCACATTTATACTTGTTTTGAAAACCAGACCAGAGTCTCTCTGAGAAATGAGTTTAAGGATAATCGAAAAGAGAAACTCGGGTTAGACATTGAGAATGTCTAGACCAAGGTCTGTAAGATGTTGGAATAAGACACATGTGCCTGTGTAAGGTGAGAACATCGTAGCATGTGTTTCATACCATGTGTGGTATGCGACAGGAGGGTCAATGAAAGAATGATTCCCGCTCCTTCATTATGTGAGACCCTAAAAAGTCAAAGTTGAACATTTCAATTGAATACCCTTTGACCTTTTACTGTTTCTTGAAATTTTGATCGATGTTGCTACTTTAGCATGTTACTAATAGCCACGTATGATTCAGCAATGCAGTGTATGTCTGGGAAAGCAGTTAATTTGATATAGATAAATTCGAGTAGAAAGGGAAGACTATAAAAACTGAAATTAAATATGGACTCGAGTCAATCTCTTTAAGAAGATGAGGGATAAGATGATTAACTACTGGAGTAGTTAAAAGTTTGTGGTATTGTGAGTATAGATATCCTCATGATTGGTAGTGGATTCTTTTCGTACGTGGTTGAATTCCTATAAAAGGATTATAGGACCTTGAAGGCAAGCCTTTAAGCTCAACGGTCGCACGAACCATTTTGTTGTATGAATTGTGTGTTAGGTTGATATGATATTGACTTGGGTTTTGTCCGCCATGTGCAAAGTGGGAGATGTAAGATTTTGGGGATCATGGGTCGCACATGTGGACTGACGCGATCCAATCTTAACCTGAACTAAGTATCTGATTTATTTACGGTGATGAAATTAACTGTCCAACCTTATCCTAAAAGATAAGAATAGGCAGTTGTTAACCTTTTAAGAGGCAGTTGTAACTGCCCAACCACTTCCCTAATTTATGGGAAGGTGGTTGACTCCTAGTAAGAGTGAGAAAGATGAAAAAGAGAAAAAGGAAGTTGAGTGGAAGAGAAACTGCAGAGACAAAAGTTAGGAAACTATCTCTGAATATAATTTGACTTCTATACCATAAGATCAAACTGCAAAAGAACCAGTGAAGGATTTTGAATCCTTAATCCATCAATATATACAAGGGCATTTAGTTTGTGAACTAGCATCAGTATTCCTAGAGAAGCAGATCGTGATCTTGGGCAACAAAATTTCATTGGTAGCTTGATAACTCTCGTGAAATCTTCACAAAGCTACGACCCGTTATTCTTGCCCCATCTATTATTGCTTACAATTTTCAAAATCTTTGCAGCAAAATCATTAAGAGAATTGGTTCTCAGTGATTGTAGTTTCAAGTTTGTTTCGTTTACCAAATGTAATTCTTTGAGAAGGCTTTCTCTAACTAGAATCAATTTAGACAAAAACATGCCTCAGGCTATTCTTGATAGTTGTCCATTTATTGTTACTCTCATACTAAGGTATTGTTTGGGGTTGGAAAAGATTTGAATTGTTGAATATTGAACACTTGGCTTACAGTGATTCTGGGGAAGAATTGGATGTTGTTGAATTCGGAATCTGAAATCTTTAGATATATCATATGTGAGGATCTCTAATGAATTTCTCCGGGACTTCATTCCTAGATATCAATCCCTGAAGGTCTTGAAAATTCAGAGTTGTGGGGGTAAACGGGAGATTGACTCTTCGAATTTGGTAGCATCTGTGTATGAAGGATATGGAATTCCTGAACTAGAAAATGCAAGAGTGTCGAGCCAACTGAAGCACTCAAAAATTGTTTTTAAATGCGTAAGTTGAGGAAGTTTCTATCAAATTCGACCTCTTGGTCACAAATTTCCCTTTTTTTTCTGGATGCGGTGAGATTAACATGAAAGATTTGCTGCAGTCACACCACGGAGTTGCTACCCCACACCTGGATGTTTTAGATATCCACATTCTATGGCAGAATTGGGTGTACCCAACATTTGTGGATGCTTTGTTATGGAGTTGTTAGCCAAGGAGACTCAACATAGAACTAAAAAGTAACATTGTTTTATCAAATGTTTGATGTATATAAAGAATCTGAGGCATAGTCCATTAAAAGAAGCAAAAGTGTACAAATTTGGTAAGAAAAGTCAAGATTGGCATCGCGTAAAATTCAAAAGTGGAAAGCTCTCAATGAGGGCCGTTAGAGAATATGAGAAATATTTGTTTCTATTAGAGTGGTAATGCAGTTTATTCGATTGCAAATTGAAATTTTGAATTTCAGTCTTGTTAATTTTTTCTTTAAAAAGTCTTCATGACATTCTGTTTGGTGTTCTGTTTTCTTGAAGTTCAAGTGAATTTAGTGATGGTTTTTGTATTAGATATCTTAGTCGATGCAATTATTAGTTCATGTGATTTGCATTCTTGATCAATCACTTGTTTTGTCAGGGTGTATCGGACATTGTGAATTCAGGTGACACAAGTTAAATGTCATTGCAAATTATATTAAATTTGATCCGTTAATATTATCTAAACGAGAACGTTCAGATACTCGTATTAGATTAGTTGTTGGAATATATTAGAAGTGTCGGATAATTATAATGTGTTTCCACAAGAATCGAATATAGCTCTTCACTGATTGTAATGCATATCACCTAAACCACCAAATCCAAGAACAAGCAGAGCAAACAGAATCCAAAATATGAAAGGATACATACTCTTGAAGCAAACAAAAGAAGCTTGTACGTGCAATTATGACTTACATATATTGATGATTAAATTTTGGCATAATACATAAGTTAACCCTTAAACTTGGATTCAAATTTTATGACCTCTAACTTTTATGGTGCACAAATAGGCACTTTAAGTATCCACTTCTTAAACAAATAAATATGTGACTTCAATGGCATAATGCGTGATTGGAACATGTTTTCAGGCATGTCAGTTATATATTTCGAGGCCCACAATAGTAAAAAAATTATGCAAAAATGGCAACTCTACCTTTATTAATGAAACATCAGTTATATATTTTGCGGCCCACAATAGTTAAAAAAAAAGCAAAAATGACAACTCTACCCTTGGTTAGTGGTGGAGATAGAATTTTTAATAAGAGGTATCAAATAAAAATATATATGTTGTCACCAATATATAAGAATGATTTTTAAAATAAAAATTGCCTGAAAATAGGATATTAGTTATTGCAGGTGCCATAATTAATGGTATTGATGAGTTAATATGCTACTAGCCTAGTAGGGAATCTGACCCTTGAAATACTATAAGTTAAAAATTGAAGAAAGTAAAACAGCAAGAAGCAAATAAGCAAGGATTTTACGTGGAAAAACTTCTTGCTCAAGGGAGGAACAACCATAACTTGTCACTACAGAATTTCCCAAAACCAACTTCAGTAATGAGGAAAATAAAGAAATACAAGGCACCCACTATTTCTCTACTCCCACCAAAACAACTTGTACCCAAGGCACAAGAGACGAGCAACAAAAACTATCTTAGTCTAAACCAACAACCGTTATGAAGGTAGACTAAAAACACCAACAAGCCTTTAGACTTACACACAGTCTACAAGGCATACACTGCTCAAAACAATGAAAAACAACATTGATCACGCACCTTTATAGTTTGTGTGTGATCTTACACTTTAGAACACAACACAACCACTATCAAACTACAGAAATATAGAAGCCTTCTATCAGGTCCCTCGTCTGGAGTAGTTATGACTTCTTGCATAAGGAGCCAAGGAAGAACTTTTCAGCAGAAGAATATTCAATCTTAGTAATGCTTGAAAAACTTAAGTTTATTCCTTGGACAAGCTCCTTTTATACTGCTGTGGATACACTGCATGGGCCCAAGTCCTTCAGTACACTTCTGATAGACATCTCACCAACCACAACAGCTTTATATGTTGTATCCCACGACCAGCTTCAGCAAATCAGCCCAATGGTCTGCCTGGTCCTTGACTTAGTTTGTTAATCATCAAAACATTAATACACCATGTACTCCATGTACTTAACAATTCCTCCCTTTTTAATGATGAAGAATTATGTCCCTTTGATCTACCTGTCCCCCTGAACTTATGCTCCCTCATACCTGTTATTCCCCCTGAATATAACAGTCCCTTAAGTATGACCATATCTTCCCCCTTTTGGCATCATTAAAAGAAAAATAGTAAACTAAGAGAGGATCATAATCAGAAATACTAGGTACTTGAGAAAGCATAATATAATCAAAATCGTAGAGAATAAAGAACAAGAATTAGAAAGGAGATTCACAAACAAAAGACCATTATCATTCAAGTAGCATCCCATCCACAAACATCCACAACAAAAACATGAACTGCCCAGGATCAGGCTAAGACCACACAACAAAAAGATTCAAACAGTAAGAACTAGACACAAGGACAACAAGGGGGGTTTACAGAAGTAAGAAGGCCTAGGAACTAGAGGACTTGGGGGCAAGAGATGGGATAAGCTTAGACATGCTTGCACTATGGTCCCTGTGTGCCTCCAAAAGCTGCTGGGTAAGAGACTTGACCTCCTTGGTCAGTTGTGCATTCTCCTCTTTCAGCCTCGTCACTTCAGCAGAACTTGTCCTCCTCCAGAGCCTTTAGCCAACTCAACATTTAGCAAAGTGAGTTCAGCATCTTTCTTGGCTAAGGCTGCAGTCAGGTCCTTCACTTGTTCCTAGAAGGCTTCATTCTAATGCACTAGATCAAACATAAGTGATTTCATGGCCCCTGCGTTGAGATGTCCACACTCAAATTCCATTAAAGTATTGTGGGACAAAGACTGCTTTATGGTCCCTGTGATTCCCCTGCTCAGTTCCACCCTACAACACTTAAATACCCTGTTGAGTAGATGTACATAGGCCAGACCATACTTCCCTTCATCCATATTGAACACCTTAGTCATCTACTCCATCATCAGTGCTGGTAGATTTATTTCTACCATGGTGCTCAATTTTTCCATCAAATACAAGTCTGCCATTGTGGCTATGGTCCTTTTCTCCATCCTTGACAATAGAACTTTGTTAACAAACTCGAAATACAACTGATATTGTCCCTTGAGCAACTTCTTTGAGATAGTTGAAGGGTTTAGATTTTTCAACTTCCAAGTCTCCTCTAAGAAGCTTTTCGAAGGGGATTTGTCAACTACAGTTCTGATCCCTGCCTTCTTCACCTGCAAGATTTCACTCAGACTATCCTCATCTACCCTGAAAGAAATATCCCTAACATTTGTTATAAGTTCCCTACATTCCTGAATCTTAATATTCAGATAAAATTCCCTCACTTCTCATTCATGAAAGAATGGCATTGGCCATTCTAACAAGTAGCCCCATCCCTGAAATTCCACAGCATCTACTAGCTCACGCATACTTGGGCTTCCTTTAGTCGCAGGTTCAAATACCTTTCCACTCAAAACTTTCTGTTTTTCAAGCAGACTAATCTTCTGGTCCCTGGTTAGCACTTTTTCAACTTTTATTCTTTTTGCTTGTGAACCTGGTCCTCTAGTGAGAGCAGGGTCACTCCTCTTTCCCTTGATGGTCACTTTCTTCTGAGCCTTGAGGTCCTTTGCCTCATTAGGTCCCTGACTCTCTAATTCTTCCTCAGATTCTATCCAGTCAGTTTTTTTTCTTCTTTAACAGTGACAACCTAGTCTTTAGGTATACCATTCTCAACAACAGTAACAACTTTCTTTCTTTTCTTCATGGAATGCTTTTCCCTACTAGCAACCATGGTATCACTCAATAAGTTCTGTTCCGTTCCCCTAGTGGTGTAACTTCTCACAACAACTGTAGATTCCTCAGTCATCTTCCCCTTGCCTTTGCCCTTCTCTTCCTGGTCTTTTGCAAGAGCAGAAACAGGAGGAGCATCAGGCTTCTTTTTCCTCCACTTTAGAGGTGCATTGTCCTCTTCATCATCCTCATCCTCCTCAATAGGAGTAGGCAACACCATGGTCCTGATTTCACTTACTAGTGTCTGATCGTACACAGGTACACTGAAGGCCAGAGTGAGATCAGGTGAGGCTGTTGCTCCTATAGGTTCTTCAAGTGTTGTCCCTTCCTGTTCCCCTTGTTTAAGACCCAATAAACTCTTAGCAATCCATTCGGGTCCTTCAACCAGTGTATTCGACTCTGCTCCCTTGTCCTTATTTAGGTCCCCGTCAAAGTGCCTCTCAAATAGTGAGGAAGAGGTGTGTCCCAGTGGAGAAGAGTTACCCTGTTCCTCATGACATTTAGGAGAGGTTCTATGGGTTTCACCTCAGGTAAAGCACCGGGTGATTCTAACCCTACTGGTGCAGATGCTGAAGGAATATGAAGGGTTGGTGAGGATGGTAAGACCTTGTGTTAGAGGATGAAGTTCATCAGGCTTTATTGGAGAGTGAAGAGGAGTGGATGGGGGTGTATTGATGTTTGGAAATGGTACAGACTCATCCTCCACTCCGATTTGAGAAGATGAATCTTCGAGACTAGTACACATGGTGATGAACACAAGAGAAATACGAAGAAGATGAAAGAACAAGACGAAGAACAAGTACAAAGCTTGATGACTTTTCGGGGAACTGTGAATCAAAATGACGGATGAAATTATTTTAAAAAGAGAGGAAAAAGAAGTGTCGGGTCCCTGATTGGTCGCCACTCTTTGAGGATAGGGACGAAATGACGTCGGTTCAGAAAAATTGAATCGACATGACTGGTCCTGAGCATCCACATTGATGAATTAAGAGATTATGAACAAAATACTAACTTGGTAGTGAGTCAGGTCCTTGAGTAAAAGTTTTTCAGTTCTGATCTTCAAGTCCTATGAAATTGTCAATTTTTGCTAACCTGCAAAGTACAAGATGACATTTAAGTGATTGTGAATAATTTCTTAGATACTTGTTTAGACCTTCGTAGCCAAGAATGTAGGAGAAAATCACAATCATTTTGACCCTTCATGCTTTTGCTTGATCAGTCCTAGTTCAACCTATTTCTTCCAAACTGGCCCCTTCAAAGTGGCTTAGCGAAGATATCAACAATCTGATCTTCAGTACAGCAAAACTTCATGAAGATATTTCCTTTTTCCACCTGGTCCTTGTGAAAGTGATGTCTAACACCAATGTGCTTTGTTCTTTTGTGATGAACAAGATTTTAGCCATGTTCAAAGCATTTGTATTATTACACATGAGGGGAATAGTGTCTGTCAGCATTACAAAATCCTCCATTTGGTGCTTGATCCACAATAATTGTGAGTAACAAGAAGCAGCAACTACATACTCAGCCTCTACAGTAGATAGTGCCACTGAGTTCTACTTTTTGGTCCCCCAAGAGATCAGTGAAGACCCAAGAAAATGTGTCATGCCAGAGGTGCTCTTCTGTCAACCAGGTACCCTGCAAAATCAGCATCTGCATATCCTACTAGATCAAAATAGTCACCAGCAGGATAGTAGAGAGCTAAGCATTCAGATCCTTTGAGATATGTGAGAATCCTTTTAGTAGCCTTCAAGTGTGATTTCTTTGGACAGGATTGAAATCTAGCACACATGCCAACATAGAATACTATATCAGGTCTGTTGGTAGTCAACTATAATAGTGACCCAATGATTCCTCTGTACATAGTTTCATTCACCAAGTTGCCAGCTTCATCAGCATCCCGTTTAGCACTTGTACCCATTGGAGTGTCAATTGGCTTAGCATCCATTAGCTGATACTTCTTAACCAAGTCCCTAATGTACTTTTCTTGTTTATAAAAGTACCCCCAGGATTCTGCTTAATCTGTAATCCAAGATAGAAACTAAGCTCACCCATCATGCTCATCTCAAATGCACTTCTCATCAGGTCCCCAAATTCTTAACAAAGAGAATTTGTAGTGGTCCCAAAGATGATATCATCAACATATACTTGCATAATCAACAAATTCTTTACCTTGGTCTTCAAGAACAGGGTGTTGTCAATTTTACCTCTCTTGTACCCATGACTTAGCAAGATCCCAGAAAACCTCTCATACCAGGCCCTTGGAACCTGCTTGAACCCATACAATGCTTTATCTAGTTTCATGACATCATCTGGAAATTCTACATTTTCAAAACGTGGTGGATGATTTACATAGACCTCTTCATTAAGGTACCTATTTAGAAAGGCACTCATAACATCCATCTGGAGCAGTCTGAATTCCATATAAGTGGCAAAGGCAATTAGAATTCTGATTGCTTCCATTCTGGCAATTGAGCAAATGTCTCATCATAATCTATCCCTTCTTCTTGGTTGAATCCTTGTACCACCAATCCAGATTTGTTCCTAGTGATGATGCCATTTTCATCCAACTTATTCCTGAACACCCATCTGGTCCCTATACTGTTCTATCTGAAGGCCTGGGAACCAGATATCATACCTTGCTTCTCTCAAACTGAAGCAGTTCTTCTTGCATAGAATTTACCGAATCTATATCCCTGAGTACTGTTTTAATATTCTTGGGTTCTATGGAAGACATAAAAGCATCATAGGACATCAAGTTTCTAGTTTTGGGTCTGATCTGAATTCTAGAGTCCAAAGCATAGACTAGATTAACCATAGGATGAGATGATTGATGTTTCCTTCTAGAGGTCTTTGCTGCAGACTGGCCCTAACTTCTTAAGGTATCAGGATTGTCCTCTCTTTCTTGTTGAGCAGGATCAGGTTCATCATCATGATCAACACCAACTATCTCCGAGTCCCTTGTAGAAGCACCTGGTCCTTCTGAGGATTTTCCATTTTCATCACCATCATTTATCCAGTCCTTAGTTTGTACAGCTTCATCAGTTGAAGAATCATTTATTAGGATATCCTGTTGAAGTTGGAGTATCTCATCCAGGTCTGAGTCTTCACTATCATTGACACTCTTTATTTCTCCTAACTCATCAAAGATGACATGTACACTCTCTTCAATGCAAAGGGTTCTTTTGTTGAATACTCTATAAGCTTTGTTATTTGTAGAGTACCCAACAAAAACACCCTCATCACTTTTAGAGTTGAATTTTCCAACTTACTCCTTGCCAATTTTAAGTACAAAAAATTTACTACCAAAATCCCTCAGGTGACTAATATTAGGTTTCCTCCCAAACAAGAGTCCATAAGAAGTCTTGCTCTAGAGAGACCTTATCAGACACCTGTTTGTAACATAACAGGTAGTATTGACAGCTTCATCCCAAAAGTTCTTTGCCAATCTAAAGTCAGTCAGCATTGTCCTTCCAATTTTCACCAGAGTTCTATTTTTCCTCTCCACAACTCCATTGCGGAGGAGTTCTGTGAGCTGAAAAATTATGATGAATTCCCTGCTCTAAGCAAAAACCATCAACTGTTGAATTTTTGAATTCAGTGCGATGGTCAGACCTGATCCCAGCGACTTTGCTTCCAAACTGATTCTGACTCTGTTTTATGAGGCTGATTAGCAGTGCAGCAGCCTCATCCTTGGATCTCAGGAAACTTACCTAAGTGTATCTTGAGTAATCATCAACCACCACTATAATATACATTTTTCCAGCTCTGCTTTGAACCTTCAAAGGACGACAGAGATTAGTATGAATAAGGTCAATAGGTCTAGAGGTACTTACTTCATGTTTGGTTTGAATGAGACTTTAGTCTGCATTCCCTGAGCATATGCAACACAGGCTTTGGAATTTCTGAAGTTCATCTTTGGCAAGCCACGAACCAAGTCCTTAGATACCAGTTTGTTCAGCAATGAAGAATAGACATGACCAAGTCTCCTGTGCCACAATTCACATGACTCATCTAAGGCCTTTAGACATGTCAGATTGTCCTCGTTTGTTATTCTCAGGTCTATCACATACATGTTTCTTCACCTCATTGTTGTTAGCACCACCTCATTGGTAGAGATGTTTGTAACTATACACTTTTCTTATAGGAACTTGAGTTCATTCTCTTTGTCACAGATTTGAGATACACTAAGAAGACTGTACTTTAATCCTTCAACACACTACACATCTTCAATAGCCTTCTCAAAGCACTTGTCAATCTTTCCTATGCCCATGATATAGCCCTTCTGACCATTACCAAAAGAAACATTGTCTCCTTCAAACTCATTCAATGTGAGGAAGTTTTTAGCCCTTTCAGTCATGTGCTTTGAGCATCCACTGTCCATATATCAGCACTGACTGCTCTCCTGACTTTTCCTGTAAGTGATCACATGTTAGTTTTGGAAACCCATTTTAATCTGAGCTCCCAATAAGCAGATAGATGCCTAATTACAAACTTCCTAGTCCAGCTAGGCAGAGGTCTGTTTCTCTGTTTAGGCTTAGGACCTGGTCCTTCCCTTACATTTTTCTTTTTTGAGGACACAAACTTCTGTTTGTTCAGAGTTCTCTTAAGTACTTCACAACTGTCTTTGAGATGACTATTTATTCCACAATGCAAACACAAAATATTGTCAGTAACACGAACATATTTGCCATGGGGATTATGGGGGAGGGGGGGTCAATTTTATTAACATAGCCTAGTCCTTTTCTTAAGGACCCCAGCTGCTGGACAAATCTCCTAAAAGCTTGAAAGATGCAGTCCATTTCATAGATTTGTTAAAATCTTCTTTAACTTTCATCAGGTCCCTTTCCATCACAGTGTTTCTTTCTAAGGCTAAATCAACTTCAATTCAGCCTCCTTGAGTTTCTCCTCCAATGCATGTCCATTTTCAGTTATTTTCCTTTTTAACTTATCATCAGACTGACCATCAGATTTTATCAGCTTCAACAGTTCATCCTTTTTGTTTCTAGGGCTACCACTTTAACTTTAACATCAGACACTTGGGTAGTCAGAACAATTTTTTCATCCTGAGACACGTTTACACTATTGTTAAACAGGTCCTTCTCAGTAGTTAATTCATAGATTGGGTCAATGAGAATACATACTAGTTTTTTTAGCTTTCTAGTAGAGTAAAGATCTGAGTTGTCTTTCAGGTCTAGCAGTGTTACCTCTCCATCATCATCTAGCTGGCCATAAAGGCAAACAGTCCATCATAGCCTTTACTATAAGCATAGATGAATCTTCAGGTTGCTCTTCATCTTCAGATCCACTTGAGGAATTTCCCCAGACCTTTAGTGCCTTTATCATGATTTTGTCAACAACAACTTTCTTCTTGTACTTGACTGAAACCTGGTCCTTTCTTCTATCTTTGCCAAATCTTTGTCCATCTTTCTGATCACCTTTCCATGAGGACACTCTCTGATGAAGTGTCCTAGCTTACCGCACCCATGACATAAATCGGCATTTCCATGAGCCCTACCAACATTTCCCTTCTTTGCCATATCATTGACATTTTCTGACAAATTTCTTAAACCTCTTGGTGAGATAAGTCATATATACACCATCAATCTCCTCATCACTTTGAGTAGTCTTCAATGCCAATGTTTTATCTTTCTTTCCATCTCTCTTACTTGTATCATGTTTCTTACACTACTAAAAATTGCCTAAAAAATGACGGACAAAAATGAGGGACTGCGTCATTTTTTTCATCAAAATAGATGGAAAAGCGATGCAGTCTATTTCGTTGCTTTTTTGCTCGACACTTTTAGAAAAGCGATGGACTGC
This sequence comes from Solanum medicagineum, assembly GCA_026153255.1. Lineage (NCBI taxonomy): Eukaryota > Viridiplantae > Streptophyta > Magnoliopsida > Solanales > Solanaceae > Solanum > Solanum medicagineum. The sequence goes on along the minus strand of JAPFFP010000012.1, from coordinate 270,976 downwards.
GTCACTTTTGACATTTCGTCATTTTTTTAAAATAATTTTTTTATAAAGCGACGGACATAGAGTCTCTGTCCGTCATTTTTTTAAAAAAATATTTTTCAAAAAATTTAAAAGGCGACGGATATTGGGTCCCTGTCCATCACTTTTTAAAAAAATATTTTGAAAAAATATAAAAGAGCGAAGGACATAAGGTCTCTATCCGTCGCTTTTTCAAAAAAATATTTTCAAAAAAAATTGCAAAGCGACGGACATGGGTTCCCTGTACGTCGCTTTTTAAGAAAAAAATAAAATAATTTTAAAAAAGCGACGGACATATGGTCCCTGCCCGTCGCTTTTCTGGAAATTTTTTTAAACAAATTGCAGAAAAGCGACGGACATAGGGACCCTATCCGTCACTTTTTCTGCAAGCAACAACAACAAGTTAAACATACAAAATATATAACACAAATCAAAATTAAACATTAAAAACGAATAAAATTCATTAATTATGATGTTCTAAACAAACATAAAGTTCATCAAAATAGTCAAAAGTGTCTAAAATATAACTAAAGTGTCCAAACATAACTAAATTTTTCAAAACACCTATTCTCAACAAACTCATCATTATCACTTTCTTCATATTCGGGAACGGAAGGATGCGGTACAGGCCTATAGGCGAGGTTGAGCACTTGTTCTTTGATTTGTACAACTTTCTTTTGTGAACCCTCCTTGCCTCAGAACCTGCGAATGCACTTGAAAGTTGTTCTATTTTCTGAGACATGGCAGTCAACTGAACCTGGTCAAGGGCCTCGGCCTGTCATGCCGACCCAATGCCTTCTAAACCTGATTGAATTCGTCATATGTCACTCCGAGAGCCCATCCAATATATACGACTTTTGTGGCTCCCGCCAACTACTTTCTCAGTCCAAATTTGATCAGATAATTCAGGCATAAATTGGACATCATCTCCAAGCTCACGAAAGTATCGCTCGTACTCTTGCTGCATATTACAAAATAATTTAGAGTTAGAATGAATACTTTATATATATATATATATATATATATATATGTATGTATGTATGTATGTATATACGTTAGAAAATTGTTGAAGGATAACACGATCATGTGCATCAGATATCGAAGCAAACTGTGGGAGGACAATATGGTCTACTTCATGTCTAGCCTTGATTTTCCTAATTTCTTCCTTAAGGAGGATTATTTCTGATTAGAGGTCTTGGATGGTAACGGGCTTGGATTTTCTGGAGGGAAATCTGTTTAGAATATTAGTAATATTGTAGGTATTAGTTACCTGAGAATTAGAAAGAATGTAAAAGGAGATGAGGTGGAGGGCTTATCTAAAGCCTTTTTGAATTGGTCTAGGTAATGTCTCTTCTTATCAGGATCTTGTAGTCCGCTGATAATTTCTAGGGGGAGAGCTTTGGAAGTTGAAAATTGATATTATAATCAATTAAACTTTAAAAGTAAAAAAAGAGCAAACTCTAACCAATATTCTTGAGAGAGAGAACTCTTGAAAGTGAAAGAATAAGATGTCTTACAAATGGAAAGGTTGGCTCTATTTATAGCCAAAAATTTACTACAGTGCTAGTCCTATAGTATTGCAACAGTAGCGTTACAGGATCTTTCACTTATTAATTAGATTCTTTTGTCAATGGATGAATTCATTTTTGGTGATGTCATTAAGATGTCATTGTAAATCAAATTTAAGGATGATTTCTTCTTCTTCTTCGGATTCTGATTTTTTTGACGTCTGCAATTGATTGCCGGGGAGTCCAGCCTTAATAAGTTGAAGGATTTTTTCCATCTAGTTGATGAAATCCCCCTTGCTATTGCAGCTAGCTAACTGTGCAACTACAATTGATTTTTGTTGTAAACATTGTATCTGGGCGGCATTTGTTGGGATTAGATATCCTGGATTTTACAGGAACCATTTTTCTACCTCTGGAACATAGGCGTCGGATGGATTCCAGCTTCTGTACCATTTGCAATGGCCTTGGAGAGCTAACCATGGCAGACCTTTTCGTCCCTCTGATTTGTGAAATGCAAACTTTTAGGAATATATCCATGGGATATGGAACCTGTGAGAAAATTGTAGGATTAAAGGAATTTAATATTGGTTAAAAAAATCTTTGGCAAAAGTATTCATATCCTTCACGGACTAGGGGTGGAAGGATTTCAACTTTATGACTATATGCGGGCCACCATTAGTGTACCATTGTGGAAATTTAGGATTTAATTGTTTTCCCCATAGGAGAAACCATGAATGCTTTCTAGCGTTATTTTGGAAGGTGAATGCACTCATCCATGCATTTATGTAGTCGAAATAATTGTAATTTTGTGGCTCAAAAGGTTGAGAGAGTTTTTGTATCTGGCTGGGTATATGCCCCAATCAAGGTTGTACTCCTTCATAGTCATCCCACCCTGCTTCAAATTCACGAACTCATTCGCCCTCGCTTCCCTCAACTCTAGTGGAAAGAAGTGATCAAGAAAGACAGCTTCAAACTCATTCCACGCTGCAGGCTCCGCATCCTCACCTCTACTCCCCTCCCACTGAGTGTACCACACGTTAGCCACGTCCTTCAGTTGGTAGGATGCCAGCTCAACTCCCTCAATCTCGGTAGTATGCATGACCCTCAGAACTTTGTACATCTCGTCAATGAAGTTCTGAGGTCCTCCTCTACCTTCAATCCTGTATATATTGGCAGGTTCATCCTCAAAAAGTCCCTAAGCCGGGTTGTAGCAGAGCTCTCCTGTGAGCTAGAACTAGGAGCCTTAGAACCATGGTTATTTCCCTGGGAGGCCACCAACTGAGTTAGTATGGTGATGGCTCCTCTGAATTCTGCCTCAGTAATGGGAGTTGGCTCGGGCTGAGCAGGGGGCACCTGAGGGACCTTAGCAGTCCTAGCGGGGCGTCCCCGTCTCCTCGTCTCAGTTTGACCCGGAGCCTCCAGCTGGGTGTTCTCAGCAACGGGAGCTTGGGCATCTCTTTGAGCGGTTGTTCTCTTAGGCGGCATTTTCTGAAAGCGTAACGCGTACGAGTTAAAAGCAGAAATTTACAAGTTAACTCTATAGAACGATCTCAGATCATACAAGAAGGGTAACACTTCCTAATGTCCTATAGCCTCCTGCTTATGAAGTGTGGTGCATAACACACCCATAAACAAGACTCTACTAGACACAGCTTCACAAACTCTCTAGGACACTCGAACTCTGGGCTCTGATACCAAGTTTGTCACACCCCGGGAGGGTACCCTAGATGTGACTTGCACTCGGAGACTATTGCTAGCCCCCAAGCGGACCACTTAGTCTCTTTTCCATCGTTCAGTCAATTCATCAGCGGAAAAGAAATGATATAATAAATATAAGTGTTATCCTATCAGTGGGCTCATACTATCAACATTAGTCTATCACAAGAAAAAAGAGTAGACAACGAAAATCTCAATATAAAGAAAAGAAGTATGAGGGAAAAGAACCCTCGACATCAACATCAACAGCTACGTCTATGTCTATGAAGCCTCTATACTGTAGTCTAAGATAGTACCGTGACAGGCCATGGCTACCAACTATTAAGTAATAGAGCATCCACTCAAAAAAATAAATCTCCACCAAATTCTAGGGAGGACTCACCACTGTCAGGAATAAAGAACTCTGAACCTCAACAATCGGGCTGCTGAAGTCTTCGGTCTATCGAATCTACATTATAAATCAATGCAGCGCCAGAGAAGCGTTAGTACGTGGAATGTACTATATGTAAAACAGACTAAGAAAAAGGACATAGTATAATTGACACTCAGTAATCACTCGGCCTCACCTCTGGTATGAGAGACAAGACTCTATCCCCTCACTAGCTATCAAACATCAAACCTTCTCATCACATCGGAGTTCTATCATCATGAAACCTATCTGGGAGTTTCTATAACTGACAACCACTACCTATGAGCCGGTACTGATATAACGAAGAGATATTGTTGCAACATCCGTCCAGTACCTTGGCGGGGTAAAGGATGAGTCTGTCAATGGATCTAAAAGTCTGTTAAGTCCTCTTTTGGGACAAAGAAAATATTCGCTTTCACGGTCCAATCCTCTCCTACGCTGGCCACGTAGTTAATGGGTTCGAGTAGGACACACTCTTACCCATTTTAATGCTAATACTCCTCCTAGGACTCAATTTGCTCATAAGTCTATCAATCCATCAAGAACTCTCATCACTCCATCTCTACGGGCAAGATTTTCTACCCAATCTAGGGGAATTTTTACCCATTCAACTCTATCAATAAAGATTTCAGCTATCACAGTCATCAACACACTCAACTCAGGACTCATACTCAATCAATCATCATTTTTAAGCATTCAAGGCTCTAGACGTCCCCCTAAATTCACTATTCAAGTCTTTATAGAGAGGAATTCTAAAGGTTAAATCACAATCACATAATGAAATAAATATACAATAAACTTTAAACATAATGATCATCAGTTCATTATATAAAATTTATGGGTTAAGGAATTTAAAACATGAATTCAAAATAACGTACAAGAATTTAAGCAATTATTCAAGAATTTATAGTCAATCAAGAACTTACAGAAATTACTCAAGAATCTTCAAGAATTCATAAATCAAAGCTTTTAGACATGAACTTGCTATATTAACTCGACATTGGGAAGGAAAATCCTTTGAAGAACTTTGGAAGATTTTTGAAGCCCTTGCTTGACTCTCCTCTTCTTCTCTCTAACTTAGCATAAGAAAGCTTTGAAAATAATGGGTCTAAACCCTTTTGTACAAAAAATATCTTAAAAACTGATCTGGGGATATAAAAATATGTCGAGAAGGACGAAATTGCCCTTCCCGAATCAAATGAAAAAAAATGTTCCCCATGCACTAGTGCGCGATGTGCACTAGTGAAAATATACATTTTTTCGCAAAATTTTGATTTTCGTCGAACTTTTGAAAAAAAAACAAAGTGTGGTTCTGTGTCCTCTCCGCGTCGCGGAAGGGGCGCGAAATCCTCACTGTTTTAAGCTCACTTTAAAAATTATAATTCGCGTTTTTGCGCGATAAAGTCGAGTCGAGACTATTTTTCGACTCAGTTTTTCGCACTGATCGTAAATCCAGTCTTGGATTTTCCATCAAAGCTTGCGAAGATACATTGTGTGCATGACCAATTTTAGGGGCATTTTAGTAATTTCATGGGGTATAAATTAAGTAAAATATGAGTTGTAGCTGATTGATATTCCATACTAGTGAGGCCTCATCTTCCATATCTTTTAGATACTCGTCCACTTTGATTAAAAATTAAAATAGGTGGAAACATAGGATCACTATCACCCTCATCATTGCGAGTTGGCCTATTAGTCCTACAAGGGACTTCATCCCCAAAGTAAAAGGAGTAAATATAAGCAGTTTCTCTGGCAATATGAGCTGGCACAATTGACCCTTCAATCTGTCCCCTCGCTTGATTGATCGTTTGCAGCCTCCAATTTTTCTATATATATGCATGTAAGTATGCAAATATATTAACGAATGATTAGATTATACAAAGATTTTGTTACTTATATGAAAATAATCATTACCTTTCAAATGGATACATTCACCGTGTATGAATAGGACCACCAAGACGGATTTCTTTCACAAGATGGATCGGAAGATGCTCTATCATTTCGAAGAAGCCACATGAAAAGACTTTCTCCAGTTTTGTAATAATAACAGGAATATTTTCCTCCATCCTGTCTAAACTACTTTTCAAAAACATATCAGAATATAAATCTTTAAAAACAAAGACTTATCTCTTTAATGGGCGTCCATATCCTTTCAGGTAAATTATGAAAGCGATAGGAATTAAAGTTTCCATGAATACATGACAGTCATGATTTTTCATGCCTATCAATTTCCTTCATTCATATCTGCCCGTTTGCGTAAATTTGAAGCATATCCTTCTGGCATCCTCAAATTTTGCACCCACACACATATTTCACGTTTCTCAGCCATTGTGAATGAAAAGCTAACTTTGGGCTTTATAATTTTGCCATTTCAGCTACAATTCCCACCTCTTGCAATATTCTTTTAAGTCCAGTCTAGTTTTTGGGTTGTCTTTTGTCTTCCCCTTGACATCCATCATTGTTTTGATTAAATTGTCAAAATAATTTTTCTCAATATGCATCACATCAAGATTGTGTCTCAAAAGATTATCCTTCCAATATGGCAACTCCCAAAATATGCTTTGTTTGGTTCAGTTATGTTCAACGCTATATCCAGGAAGTCTAGAATGGATGGGACAATCTGTAACTCTAGGCAGATGAGAAACTCTATCCCAAATTTGATGGTCTGTCAATGATGGAAGTGGAGGATCATTCTCAACCCTATTTTTCCTGAATGCATGCTTCATCTTTCTAGACTCGTGGTCATTAGCAAGAATTGATGATAACAATCAAACCATGAATTTTCTTGCCATGCTTTAGGGTAAAAGCCTTACTATTCTCTATGCAATAAGGACAAGCAAGCTTTCCAGCAGTCATCCAGCCAGACAATATACCATATGCAGAAAAATCATTAATAGTCCACATTAAACAAGCACGCATAACAAAATTCTGCTTAGTTAATATGTCATACATCACTACACCTTCAAGCCATAGTTGTTTAAGCTCATCTATCAATATTGTAGATAGATATCAATTAAACTTTTTGGATTGCAAGGACCCGGAATAACACAACTTAAAAATATGAATGGACTTGTCATGCACATTTCAGGAGGAAGATTATATGGAGTAAGAAATACAGCCAGCAAGAATAAGGCGTGGCAGAATTAGAGAATGGTGTAAAATCATCTGCACACAGCCCTAATCTAACATTTCTAGGCTCTCTAGCAAAGTCAGGGTACATATTATCAAAATACTTCCATGCTTCTCCATCAGATGGATGAGACAAGACACCCGACGGCATTCTATATTCACAATGTCATCTCATATGTGGGGTAGACCTTATCGATACATAAAACCTCTTCAGTCTAGTAATAAGAGGTAAATAATGCATCGCCTTAATTGGAACCATCTTTCCAGCCGGACTCCTCTTAAAACGAGCATGACTGCAGAACTTACAATTTTCCAATTCAAAATAGGCAGCCATTAACACAACAATCAATTCTATGATGTGACAATCCTAATTTGGAAATCATTTTCTTTGTTTGATAGAAGTTCCTAGGTATGTTAAACTCAAGATTAGCCAACTCGCCCAAAAGATCAACTATTGAGTCTATAGCCGTATTAGGAACATTCCAATCCGATTTAATATTCATTAATCTAACTACTACAAACAAAGTAGTATGCGAACTCCCCTTACATAATGGATGACTGCCTCTTCTAATTCTGCATAGAAGCGTTTAGCTTCTTCATTAGGAGCTTCATTAAAGAATTGGTCGGGTTCCATCCCCCTTGAGCTCCAAAAGCATCATTGATCATTTCATGAATTCTATCATGTTGAAAGGTGTCATGTTGGTTCCTATCAGGTTTACATCTAATCTGACCATATGGTACAAGCATATTATATTCACCCACTGGCATCGAATTATAAAATAGACTATTCTGTCCAACTATTTCTCCGTGATCTACCCACACGAAATATCTGGGCTTAAATCCCTTACGATACAAATGCATAATAACTTCATCTGGACTAAAGAATTTTAGGCACCTACATGCACTGCAAGGACACCTAACCAATTGATTTCTCGTAAAACTATCTAGTGTCATTGCATGATCAATAAAACTTCTAACACCGTTAATAAATGTAGATTTCAGCCGACCATCATTTTCACAATACATGTCATACATCCACAAACGATTATCCATCTACAAAAAAATATTCAAGTATATTCAAGGTTCAAAAGTGTATAAGTTGAATTTTTCGAAGTATAAAAGTACTAAAATTCAATTTAAAAAGTATATAAACTCCAAGTTCTAAATTATTTTCATTTTTAAAGTTCACGACTACTTAAAGTTTACTTCATACCCTAAAATATAATAACTCAAGTTTCAAATGGGCATAAGTTGAATTTTTCTAAGTAAAAAGTACTAAAATTCACTTTAACAAGTATATAAACTCCAAGTTCTAAATTATACTCAATTTAAAGTTCACAACTACTTAAAGTTTACTTCATATCCTAAAATATAATAGCTCAAGTTTCAAATAGGCATAAGTTGAATTTTTCTAAGTAAAAAGTACTAAAATTCAATTTAAAAAGTATATAAACTCCAAGTTCTAAATTATTTTCATTTTTAAAGTTCACAACTACTTAAAGTTTACTTCATATCCTAAACTATAATAACTCAAGTTTCAAATGGGCATAAGTTGAATTTTTCTAAGTAAAAAGTACTAAAATTCACTTTAACAAGTATATAAACTCCAAGTTCTAAATTATACTCAATTTAAAGTTCACAACTACTTAAAGTTTACTTCATACCCTAAACTATAATAACTCAAGTTTCAAATCAGCATAAGTTGAATTTTTCTAAGTAAAAAGTACTAAAATTCACTTTAACAAGTATATAAACTCCAAGTTCTAAATTATATTCAACTTAAAGTTCACAACTACTTAAAATTTAACTTATATCCTAAAATATAAAAATTCAAGTTAAAAGTGCATAAGTTGAATTTTTCTAAGTATATATAGCCCTAAACTTCAATTTAACAAGTATATAAACTTCAAGTTCTAAATTATTTCAACTTCAAGTTCACGTCTATTTAAAATTTAATTAATATCCTAAAATATAATAATTCAAGTTTCTAAAGTGCAAAACTTGAATTTTTCTAAGTATATAAACTCCTACACTTCAATTTAATAAGTGTATAAAGTTTAAGTTCTAAATTATATTCAATATCAAAATTCACAACTACTTAAAGTTCAATTTTTATCCTAAAACATAATAATCCATGTTTCAAAAGTGCATAAGTTAAATCTCTTTAAGTATATAAAGTAGTAAGCTTCAATTGAACAAGCACAAAAACTTCAAGTTCTAAATTATATTCAACTTAAAGTTCACATCTACTTAAAATTCAATTATTATCCTAAAATATAATAATTCAAGCTTCAAAAGTGCATAAGTACAATTATTCTAAGTATAAGTTATAAACTTCACTTTAACAAGTACATAAACTCCAACTTCTAAATTATATTCAATTTAAAAAAATAATATATACAACAATTAAAATACATTTACCTTTTTCGATTAGCTTGACGGATCGATGGGCGAAGCTTGACGGGCCGAATATATCCTACAATGATGCAAAAACTCTAAGGTTCAATATTTATACATGGAAGTTTGATTTATAGTCTAATTCAAAATACAAAATTTAAACTATAATGCAAGAATCTACATTCACAAACTCACACTTAAATATTAAAACCAACAATGTCAATAACTTCAAATACACTTTATTCCAACTAACAAAACCCAAAGCACAAACTAATTCAAGACCCATTTCAAGCTAAAATCCAAAAATACTCATTCATAAATTTAAACTACACTCAAATTTATATTTTAATTCAAAATACCCAATTTAAACTACAATCCAAAAATCTATATTCACAAATTCACACTTAAATATTCAAACCAACAATATCAATAACTTCAAATGCACTTTAATTCCAACTAGCAAAACAAACTAATTCAAAACTCATTTCAAGCTAAATTCCAAAATACTCATTCACAAATTCCTACTTCAATACACTTTCCAACATTGATAATCACTTCAAACACACACATTAATTCAAACTAACAAAATCCCCAAATAACAAACTAATTCAAAATACTAAATTTAAACTAAACCCTAAAATCAAAATTTAAACTTTCTTTACTAATTCAGAATCAATATTACAATATAACAATGACAACAACATGTATAAACAAAATTAACAAACAATTCAAGATTTTATAATTAAAAAAATAATCCAAGTTCATGCCTAACAAATCAAAAGAGGAGAAAAAGAGAAGAGAGAGGGAGACTTACCTGCACTGGACGTCGGGGTGACGGGTGGAAGAATGGAGTAGACGGCGGCGGGGTTGGGGTGACCGTGGTAGAGCCAATAAGGGTTTTTAGAGTGAGAGGTGGCGGGGTTGAGGAGTTTTTTTTTTTTTTTTGTTTAGAGAATGAGTAAAAAATGGGGTAATTGGGGGTGATATTTGACTAGGGGCCGACAGACGACGTCCCCAAGTCCATCGCCACTTTTTAAAAATTATTTATTTATTTAATTTAATTAATAACTAATCTTTTAAAAAAAAGCGACGGACAATACCATGTTGTCCATCCCATTCTTTAATTAAAAAGAATTCTTTATCAAAATTCATACAAATAAATTAATTAAAAATTTAATTTTTTCCAAAAAAATTAAGCAACGTACTACATGACTGTATCCGTTGCAATTTTATTAAAAAAAAAAATCAATAAGGTTTGCCTAAAATTTCCACGGAAAAAAATAATAAACATATAGTTATAATTAAAATTATTTAAAAACAAAAAAATGTCCCTTATCCGTCGCTTTTGGAAGCAACACTGTCCGTCACTTTCAAAATTGATGTGAAGATCTTTTGTGGCCTTCCAAATAGGAGATGGTGAAGAACAACTGGATCTACTCCATACCGACTCACACGATGACCCATCATCTTCTTTGCTATATTTTCCATCTCAGCTCGAAAATTTTTAAGCCTGAATATATTGGCAACACTTAAATCTCATCTTTCTGATATATGACCAAAACAGAATTTGAGACGATGGACATAGAGGGCCGGCGTATCATTGGACGTGTTAAAATTATAAAATTAATTGGCATAATACATAAACTTTGGCAAGAGATCAATATATCGCAGAGGAAAAAGTTGAACATGACAGAGTAGAAGAGAATTGTTGAATGCGCTTGATAGTCTTGAGGACATTTAAGGAGAGTGCTCAAAGTAAAAGGACGACATATTGTATTATATTTGGCAAGAAAGTATGGGGGTACAATTCTAATAGCCCAACGTACAGCAGTGTTATCTTCCAAGACAAGCACAGTTTTCAAGTTCCCCAGTTTTACCCCCTTTAAACTTTGTTGCAATTAAAGGATAATTGGCTTGGGATTCCTGGTTTCACAGTGCAATGACAATTAGAACTCTATCTATGAAGAATGTCTAGAATCTTTGCAGTCTTTTAAGGTAACATTATTTGATATGCCCCTATACCATAAATAAATATGGCCATAGTGCCACTGCCAGTCAATCGGAACTTTCTATTAATTTAGGCACACTCAGAAATAAAGCAACTGTTAAGCATACCAAGAAAGCATGCAAGTGTGATTAGGAGGAGGTAATATAGAGCAGTCTCAAAAAGACACTAAAGCATTTCAGGCAAAAAATAAACAGGAAATCTAGACTAAGGAGCAATCATTTGCTGGCAAATGAAATGATTACTGGCATAAGAAAAATAAATGAATATAGAGTCGAGGAAAAATGTAGAGCACTTAAGATTTGAAATGACCTTCAGACAAAGATAAGCAATTCTAGTAAATCAAAACTGGAATAAAGAACTCATAATACCAAAATTTAGAGGCAACAGAAGAAGATAGATTTAGATTCAATTCAAATGACTAGGATTTGTTTTCTTTTTTTACAAACGCAACAAACAAGGGATGCAATACCATAATCGCGAAACAGGATGGAATACAACAAAAACACGGAAGAACAGTCTATACCATTACTTCCCCTCCTTATTCGATCAACAAAAGAAAGTGTCATTGGAGGGCCAGAATCACAGATGTTCTGTTGATTAAGCACCAGAATTTTTTAATTCAAGGAGCAGTGAACTGCAAGTTTTTCCAGGACACTAGAGTCATTACTCCAAGCAGGAAGATATGCATCTGAAGATCGAACATTAACCGCTTCTGCTGAAGGAGAAATTGTAAATAGATGGCTAGTCCCTCTTGAAGAAGTTATCATAATCCACTCACTATCAGCGCTAAAACTTATATCCTGTATGACCTGAGATATCCAAAAGGAAAATTTAGTTTATAGACCTCAAAAACAATAAATTTAAACAGAAAGAGAAAACAGACAAACTACACCTACCGCATTAGTCAGTCCACGGTGCAGCCTGTAAAGATGGTCATAGGATAGGAGTAAGCGAGGTATTTTCAGATAGTATAGGCATTATCTGGAATTCATTGCTATTATGACCCTGAATTGAAGCTGTCACCAAAAGAGTACTGCTAGGATCAAAGCATAGAGCTGAAATAGGACTCTTATGTGCCCTAAACTGAGCAATAACAGCTTTGATAACAATGTCCTTGACTATGACCTAAGATGCACAAAATTTACGACGTTAACATAGAGATTGAATGTTAATCCACGACAGCGTATTAATAACGCACCAAATGCCAATCACTTTCAAATATCCAAACTAAATGAAAAGACGCAAGCACAATGCAATAACCACAATATAAGAGTTAATTATGATATGAAGGAACTTATTGCAAAATCCATATAACACAACAAAAAAAAAGAGCCAAGAACTAACGCCTTTACTTATTAACTCAAAAAAGAAAGAGAGCAAATTATTCAGTCCACAACAAGGAGCAGATACAGAAACAAGTGACTGAAATGGCACATTAAGACATAAGATTAAACCACCATTCACAGTGAGATAGTCGGTGCAATTACAAACCTTTCCTACCAAAAAAATTCAAGCCAGCTATGACTTATTGAATAGTTACACATAAAATCAAGTGGCAGCTTCTAGGAACTCTTCTCATAACACCACATGAACCAAGAAGCTTACATATTGTAACAGAGAGACATCAATCATCCTGAATTTGTGTCTCCTACACTTAACCACAATTAGAATCAGTATCTAACCCACACTTAATCATCAAAGAGACCAATTGGAACACATAATTGTGATCACAAATATGACGGAAACTGTTAAGCATGACAAAACAAATTTGTGAATCAACAGATATGCCATGAAACAACATCATACAAAGAAAAATCTCCACGCCAGCTACTAAGTTTCTTTTGCACAACCTATTAAATCACAGCACTATAATCCCTAATAGAGATTTCAAAACCCTTCTCAATCATCTTTTGGAAGAGAACCACTGCCTTATGCGCTGATCCTTTTGCACAATGCGCTTTTATTGGAATGGTGTAATCACATTTCATCAGGCCAACATCTTGGAGTGTAGAAAATAGTTCCTCAGCATCCTTTAGCTCTCCATGTGTACATAAACCATTAAGGAGAATGTTATACGTCACACGACTTGGCTGAAGTTTGACCTTCTCCATCTGTTTATATAATTGGAAAGTGCCTTTCATATCTCGAGCTTCACATAAACTTTTGATAATGGTGTTGTAAAAAACTTCATCAGGCTGAAAACCATCCGGTAACATACGCTAAAGTATCCGGGCAGACTCATGCATCTGCCTTCTTTTACATAGTGATACGCCTGAATATACACTCCAAAAGGAAGAGTAAAGCAGTCGTTGATCAAATATAAAAGTCAACCAGAGTTGAGGTCGATCCCATAGGGAATGCATGAGAATAAATCTATTAGCACAGTTTTCAGATGTAATATCTATTCCCAAAACAAAAGCACATAAAGTAAATGGGGGGATTTTGGTTTTTATAAACTAACTTACTAAAGTAAAGTAATAAGCGAGTGCAAAGACAACTGGATTTTAAGCAATTAGTACGAAGCTAGGATTGTGTTCCCTATGACATCTAATCCGATAGCCGAATTTAGTGATAAACTCGTTCATGATTACGTATACAAGATTCTAACATGTTATGTAACACCTAATTCACCTTTCAGTCCTTCTTAGATGCCTATCGTTCATCACCTTTCGGTCTCAGAACGTATACTTACTAACCCTTGTTGTCAATCCCAGAATACTCTCACCTTTCGGTCTCAAGTACTTAGACTAGGTTAAAAACCCCGAATTTCCTTCGTTGAACTTTTTTCCTAATCAAAACATCTCTTTCGGCCATGTAATGAATACAGACTTACCTAATGCGTCGACTCATCAAGGAAGAAATTATAATGAAGATTCCTACGATATATACGCTAATCAATCCCAAGATTTACCCCATATTCGCCTATCTTATTGATTTGTCATGGTTCCCACAACCCTTGTTGTGGGTTTAGCCTAGCATATTCACGACAGATAACCCACAATAATAAATAGAATTCATAATGAAGAACTTACCATTGAAGAATTAGAGAATCCACGGATCACAATCTTGAACAAGATAGTTGAAATCCCCAAGATTCAATGGAATTACAAGCAAAATAGTGTTCTCTTGAGTTTTCTGTCTCTAGCCGTCCAAGACTAAGTAAAAACGAAATAAAAATACTTTTTATATACAATGAAAACCCAATCCGATTTAAAATAGGAAAATTGACTTCGGTGTGGGCACGGTCCACTACACGGCCCGTGAGGAGTTGGACGGACCGTTTACCTGTCACGCCCCAAATCCCCGTAGGGCGGACCGGCACCCGTTACCGATAAGGCACGGGAGAACCAACCTATAACTATGCTCGTTCTATCCATATTGTGCGTAGTTTCTATCTTTAACGTGTCATAAAGCAGATAGACATTTATTGTAAGCAAAATGAAATGCATATGACTAGGCCGTTGAGGCCACAGTGGTTTAGCTACTACTGTGACATACGTAGTCTACAAAGCCTCTAGATAAGAAAATAACATATGATAAGGGCCGGGACAGGCCCCGCCTCAACATAACTGTACAATATAAACATGAGTTCTAGACATATACAAAGCCCCGAAGCAACCTGGAGCTTGGTGACACAGCTGAATGTCCTGGACCTTTACTGGGGAGACCTATTAGCAC
>JAPFFP010000012.1:245588-256016 GCA_026153255.1 Solanum medicagineum | reverse complement strand
GGTTGGGTCGGCTGTCTCTGTTTTTGTTTTTAAAGGGAACTGAAGAAGATGATGAATAAATTGGGGGCGCGTGGGAGTCACGCGCCTGTCCAAAAATTTGATTTTTGATTTTTTTTTTGAAAATAATTATTTAAAAACGTTAAAACAAAAAATAAAACTCGATGATTAATTCGACACCATGGAGGGTAAAAATTGGGTGTCAACAAGGGTCAAATTATACTCATTCATACCCATTTGAGTGCAATATGTAAAAATAACAAGAACTTATAGAAACGTAAAATCATCTCAAGTATTTAATTCATAAAAACTATAATTCATACAAAGTTATATAAGAATACATTAGGATTTAAGAGAAACCTTCAAGAAACAGTCATGGAAGACTCGATTTATTTACAACTCCAGTAATTAGGGTTATGGGGCACATGGAAGAAGATAATTCATGTTCTAGTTAGCCTTACATACTTGGATTTAGGAATAATAACCTACTCTCACACGATCCTCAAGCTTGGACTCAAAACCCTCACTTTTCTCCTTTTTTCAATGTTGTCTAAGTTTCTAAGTGTGTAATGAGAGTTAATAAACCTAGGGTACTGATAAGGGACTTGGATTTGGTCCAAATATCGTAGGTTTAATTAAAAAGGATAGGAAAGGATGAAATTACCCTTTTTAAAATTGTCGAGTGGAACTATGAGACCCCGTTGCCGTAGGTCAACTTATGGGCCATAAGATACCTCTCGTAGGTGGAAGTGCCTAAAATAGAGTTACTAAAAATTAGACTTGGGACTTACGAACCACTCCCTATGGCTCGTAAGTTGTATTACTGGTCGTATGATAACTCGTGGTCTCAAAGTTAAGAAATCATAATTTTCCAGAACTTCAATCTACAAACAAGACTTACGAACTGTAAGTCAGTTGACAGGTTGTCTAATAACTCACACTCCATATCCATAAAAGTAAATTTTTGAGTCATCAGACTACGAACCATGCTCTACAGGCCATAGACTGATATATGATCCATAAGCTATCTCGTACATGGGCCTCAAACTTAGAAAAATTTCACTAAGTCATAAGGGCACCTACAAGGCCTCATCTACGGGCTGTAAATCACTCTACGGTTGTAGGTGGCCTTCGTGATTTCCTCCAATGACTTTTCTGAATCATTTTTCTCAGTTTTCTCAGACTAGGTAGAATGAACTAGGGGGTGTTACAAAAACACATTCAGTGAATGTGATTCATGTGTTATGTCTATGTCATAGTATCCGATTTCAGGTTTTTATAAGAGGCATTCCGATCTTTCTTCCATGTCATTTTAAGGGTAGAATCACCCCATATCAGTTTCCAAACATATTTTCCCCTCTCACTCACTCAAGAACTAGAGCTAAGAAAAGATAGTATGGCTAGAGTTTGGAGAATCAAGTCAATCTTCATTTTTAAGGGTTTAATCTTCATCCCAGGTATGTACGGCTCACTACAGCATGGATTGAGTTTATTCATATGCCTTATTTCTTGGTTTGGTTGGATTGATGTCAAGTTTGGGTTTATGTCTTTATGAGTCTCCAATGATAGAATTCTTGAAAATTATCGTAATACTAGTAAATTCTTACATATCATTATCTACATTGATGTGTTTATAAGTTAAGTATTTGGAGAAATTGTATACGTCATATTCCCTATGAACCTTAATTTAATGTTGTACATAATATATTGTCTATCTGTGTTGCTTGAGTTTGAAAGCTAGAATTGCGAATGTCCTAGATTTAATGAGTTAAATATGAATGTAGACTGAGTAGTCATTGAAGGTCCTTACTTTGTTGAAACTTGAACATCTAAAGTATAAACCATGATCTTAAAGTAGAGTTTATTTTCTTAAGTATGTGTGTGGATTAAATTCATGATTAGTTGAAGAGATTAATTGTAAGAGTATAATTGAATTGATAAGAGTCCAACAAGACTAGTTTGATGACTCAATCGAATCAATTGATTAAAGTTTTATGAGCATATTGAGTCTTGAGAGGAGTATCGAGCACCAAATTGGGTGAGAGTAAATAACAACTCGAACTCAGTAAACTACGTAGCTAGGAGAGGATTGAACCATAAAAATCGGATAATTCTTTTTTGTCCCAAAAGAGGACTTGATTTGATTAATTGTGGATTCAATCATTGTAACTCATCCTTTACCTTGGCAAAGTATTAGATGGATATGGCAATAACATTGGTCCATTGCATCATCACCGGCTTATAGGTGATGGTTGTCGGTTAGAGAAACTCCCAAATAGGTCATATAGTACTCGCTATGGTTGGTTTGATTGCATATTGTTGAGTCTTTCTCAAAGCTTAAGTTCATATATAAAATTGCATATTGTACATGTTCATTCCAGGTACTGATATTCTTTTGATATTGCATCGTTTTATAATGCAGATACAAGTACTAGAGATCATCAAGAGACGCTCCATTGAGATTTGTTCCATGCCTGACAGGGGTAAGACCTCTTTGTTTCCGGAGGCATTCTACTTATTTTCGTTTTACCTTGATTTTTTTATTTTCTATTGAATTAGCCATAGATTTGTCATTGGCAGTATCTCAACATTTAGGGATAGAGACTTCATAGACATCAATGGTGTGAAATTGGGTGTTCCTATTTTTAGACTTGTTTCCTTTGAAAATCATTTTCCCAATAGCCTATCTTACTTGTTTACTCTTAAATTGAGTCTTTCGTTGTATGATTGATGACATGATCAGACCAAATGATTCGTTTGAAAATTGATAATTATTTTTGAGTGTCAACCACGTGTAATGTATCCTCCCAAGGCATTGCAAATTTTCTGCAAGCACACTCTAAATTAGTAAATTAGTATACTAAAGATTCAAACCTATAAATTAGTAGCCATTGTTTCCATAAAGTGCCCATCCTAATAATTAGGACAAGCCTAGTGGAATGCGATATTTAAGGACAGAAAGCATCGAATCATATTCTATCCCTTTTCCTTTATTTAATGTGGCCCAAATCCAACATGGCTCATTAAAAAGAAAGATTGAATTTCTTTTTAAAAAAATAGATGGGGCTTATGATATAGCCACTTATTAATGATGAAAAAATGAACATGAATCGTTTATTTAAGTAAAGAGAATGCGTACAACAATGATGTCCAAGAAGAAAGATCATGGATATATCTTAATATAACGACTCTTTAAAAATATTACTTGCGTCTTGAATTTTTCAAAAATAGTTATATCTTTAAATTAATTGATACAATTATGATAGAGTCAAGTAATATAAAACTAAACAAGTTAGTAAAAATTTATCTATATCTATATTGTTATAAAAGCACGAATATATATATGTAATTTTAATTTTCATTATTATTATTAATTAAAGTTAGATACGCGTGCAAGCATGCACACTAAAATAGTTTATTATAAGTAAATGCGAAAAGAAAGATAACAGTAACTAGTGTCATTAGTACCAACAAGCAGAAGCAGAAACTATCTAAAATACAGGTCAATTGAATCCAATATTTATACACATGAAAAATATTACATAAGTACAATTAAAGAAAAAACTAGGATTTAACAAATGCTAAAAAAACCTGAACCCATAATAGCAAAATTGAATTAGGTCCAGTAATGAAAATATAAAATTGTTGATGCATTAAGTTTAAATCTCAAAATCTATTCAATTCTTACGATATGATGGTTGAATGTACACGACCTAGTGTTGTGCCTATCGTCTTTTGGGGGATCAGCAATCCAATTCATCCCACAACAAAATTTAATATGCTATAATCAAATTCAAACTAACAAATATCGAATTGAATTGTACCAATTTCTACTTGGGATTTAATTATCCACTATGTAGACAAATTCATTTACAACTAAAGAATCAAGCTTAGCAACACAATTAGGGGAAAACCAAGAGCCATAAGATAGCAATGATGAAGTTGTTGTGCACTTGATTTACCTGAACCATCCACTTCCACTGTTTTATTTTCCACAGTAAAATTATGTCTTTTACTATACCAAAAAATAACCTTGTACCTTACTCTTGTAGCCACATCCACCCTAAAAACCACACTTGAATTCATTGAAACCATCTTTAAAGCAGCATCCCAAGGCATTTTCTGAGTTTCCAATATCCCTTTTTTATGTGCTTTTTTGTCATGCCCTTGGTAAAATCCAGGTACTGTGCAATTACCTATAGGGAAACTGGTATTTGTACCATAGTAAAAGGTTAATTTAATGTCATCGTAACAAACACCTTTGTCCTTCATCTTGTTGTTCAAATTGAGCTGAAAAGACAGAGTATGATTGGATCTTGTGGTGTTGGAATTATTAGATATGTTAAGGGCAGGTAAGTAAAATTTTTCTAAGGAGCAGGATGGTTTGGTGGTTCTTAGACTCAGCCACACAAAGAGAGCTGTTAAGCCTGCAGTTAATATGAATTTGATGCAACGAAAGCAGCATGTATCGTCGGATCCATGGTCAGACATGTTCTGGTTGTAAAAATTGCTTTTCAAAAATCAGAAATGGGACGGGAGATCAAAATTGGAAATTGGGATGAACAATATACTAAAATTTAACTTTAGGCCACCAATTCTATCGAGAAGCAAAAGATTTAGAGGTTAAAGAAGGATCTAAGAGATTACACTTTCTACTTTCGGCAAGTGCTTGTAAATGAGTAAATGAGCACATCAGAATTTCTGGTAAATGAGCACCCAATTGGTAACCTTTGAAGTCAATGGGGTCAGCCACTAAAATAGTGTATATCGTGGCCAAATTTGCATAGGGGTTGAAAGTGGGGGTTCTTTTGTATTTTACTATCTTATTGTGACATTATATTAGAAGGGTTTGATTTTTTTTTTTTTAATTTTACCATTAGTGATATATACTTTGAATTGTCTCAAGACGGGACAAATATTAAAGGAGCCGGTGGGGGACCGGGATAGACCAATCTGGGTCGAATCGGGACGAATGGAAGGTCCCATATTGTCTCATCATGTAACATGAAGAGACGGGAGATAATTTGGTAGAGCTGTTAATATGGGCCGATCTAATTTGTTTGTATTAATTCATACAGACTTTTGAACTTTTATGGGTCAGGTCGAGTTGATCCATTATTTTAACGGGGTAAAAAATTTGGGTGATTTCAAATATATACAATAAATTAAGGGAAAACTAAGTTTGTACCCTTTTAAATGAAAAAAACTTACATTCATATACCCTTTTAATTTTATACCCCCATACTATTAAAATTCGCATGCTGACATCAGCATGACGTCAGCTCAGCATCTGCTTGTATGATATATCAATAGGATATACATATACTAACAGGGTATCATAGATGATTAAACTCAATACTACATAATACCGATATGGTATATATATATCGACAGATTATATAACGAATATATTTTCTACTAATTTAGAGTTTAATAAACTTTTTTATTTGTTCTTAAAAAAATCATATATACCCATTGGGTATCAATATACCTCCAGAGTATCACAAGAGATGTTAGGAAATACGATCTGAAGATCTAAGAAGAAAAAGAAAGATTGAGGAAGAAGAAGTTCTTCCTAGAGAGAAGGCAGAGAAAATTCGTGAAGAGAGAGAAAGTTGCTTTCGTGGTAACGCCCAATGGGTAAACTCTACAGCGATAGGATATATATATTAATGATATCCGCACAATTACGAAGAATACATTTATACACGGAGATTATTTGGGGAATGCTTTACAATTCTTACTTGCTTATAAGATTATTGGATTTCTAGATACCTAACAAATGAAATGACCCTCCTATTTATACAACTTCCTAAGGGCCCTATCCGTTGCTAAAGTGTCATTTCTAGCCGTTGCTACAGTGCCGTTTCTAATTATTGCTATAGTGTCCTGACCGTTGCTACAGTACCAGAGAGTTCTGGAGCCTTTTGGGGTGCGTCGGACATGTTTCTGAGCATAGTACATAGATATAATAAGCAGGCTCCACAACCTAACAATTCTCCCACTTGGAGACTGATCTACTCGGCCTCCAAAACAATAAATGTATTCCAAAAAGAAATTCTCTATCATCAAGCTCCAGGTTGCTTCGGGGCTTTGTATATGTCCAGAACTTATGTTTATATTGTATAGTATGTTGAGGCGGGGCCTGTCCCGACCCTACCCAGATGTTATTTTCTTATCTAGAGGCTTTGTAGACCATGTAAGTCACAGTATGAGTATGGTTAGTAGCTATCACCCCATCGCAACACTTTCTTCTGTACAACCTACAGAAGACCAACCGAGGTTTTGCACAACCTCAGTTTTTCAACACCAACACACTTGGTCAATATGTATGCTGGATTCTTTGCACCCTCTATCTTCTCCAAACACATGTCACCATCTTCTACTGACCTCCGAGTGAAATGGTATCGTCTTCAAATGTGCTTCGTCTTCGAATGATATACTAAATTTTTCACCAACTGTATGGCACTCTGACTATCTGTATAAAGAATTTTCTCACGCAGCTTCCTACCTAATTCTTCTAAATAATCCACTAGTCATATCATTTCTTTCCCAACTTCAGCTATTGCTATGTACTCAGCCTCAGTCGACGAAAGGGCAATACACTTCTGAAGCTTAGACATCCAGCTAATTGTTGTTCCATCTATAGTGTAGATGTACCCAGATGTGCTCTTGCTCAAACCCACATCTCCACTCAGATCAGCATCTACAAAACCCTATATGATTACCTTGCCATTACCATAACAAAGTGAAGTACCGGATGCACCTTTCAAGTATCTAGAAGCCACTTCACAGCTTTCCAATGCTATTCCCCTGGATTTTCCATGAACCTGCTAACAACTCCTACTACATGTGCTATATCAAGTCTAGTACAGACCATAGCATACATCAAGCTCCCAACTGCAGAAGCATATAGAGCTTGTGCCATGTGCTCACGCTCCTCAGTTGTCTTTGGTGATTGCTCATTTGAAAATTTTGAATGGTTTGCCAAAGGAGTAGTCTTGGGTTTAGCATCATTCATCCGGAATCTGGACAACACCTTCTCAATGTACTGCTCTTGGGACAGATTTAAGGTGCCGGCTGATCTATCCCGAGAAATCCTCATCCCAAGAATCTGTTTTGTTGCACCTAAGTCTTTCATCTCAAACTCTGATGATAGGGTTTCCTTTAGAGATTTTATCTCCTTCATATTCGATCCTACAATCAGCATGTCATCCACATACGACAGTAGAAATACATAAGAATCAATATATTTCTTGAAGTAACAACACTGATCCTTTTCAGTCCTGTGAAAACCATTCTTGCTCATGAAGGAGTGAAACTTCATATACCACTGTCGAGGTGCTTGCTTCAGCCCGTACAAGCTCCTGGTGAGCTTGCACACCATGTGTTCCTTGCCTGGAACTGCAAATCCTTCAGGTTGTTGCATATAGATTTCCTTATCCAAATCTCCAGGTAAGAACGTCGCTTTTACATCCATTTGCTCAAGGTGTAAATTCTCCGATGCAACAATGCTCAAAAGGATTCTTATAGTAGTTAATTTCACAATAGGAGAAAATATTTCAGCATAATCGATACCTTTTCGTTGTGAATATCCCTTAACCACCAATCGGGCCTTGAACCTCCTCTTTCCATCTGAGTCAGCTTTGATTCTAAACACCCATTTGTTTAACAAAGCTCTCTTCCCTGCAGGTAGCTCAGTCAACGCCCACTTGTTATTCTTCTCATGTGAAGTCATCTCATCATCCATGGCTTGCTCCCACTTGATCGAATTCTCCACCTGTAGGGCCTCAAAAGATTATGGTTCTCCTTCATCAGTTAGCAACAGATAATGTAATGAAGGTGAATACCTATCTAGTGCCCTGATGATTCTATATGATCTCCTCAACGTCTGGTCTGGTGTTACTTGTTCCACCTCAGATTCTTCAGCAGTCGTCTCTGGAGTTTCTTGAGTTTCAGTGGCAACATTACTGGGCAAACTCCTCTGCAACTCAACCTCAACTCCCACTTGCTTTGCATTCTCTGAACCCGACATATCCTTGTCCTTCTACAAGATGTTCTCATCAAATGTCACGTCACAATGCCTTAGGATTTTTCTATTTTTATCATCCCAAAACCTATAACCAAACATATTAGAATCGTAGCCTATGAAGTAGCACTTCACAACCTTAGCATCAAGTTTGTCTTTCTTCTCCGGATCAACATGAACGTAAGTCGTGCACCCAAAAGTCCTCAAGTGAGAATACTTGAGTTCTTTTCCCGTCCATACTTCTTCTGTAATCTTGAACCCAGAGGAACTGATGGTCCTCTGCTAATCAAATACGCAGCCGTGTTCACAACATCTGCCCAAAACCTTTTTAGCAATCTAGAATGTATCCTCATGCTTCGTGCAAGCTCATTCAATGTTCTGTTCATCTTCTCAGCAACTCCATTCTGCCTCGCCTTCCCGGGAACTGTTCTCAACATTCGGATTCCCTCAGATGCATAGAGTGCCTTAAATTCTGACTTGTCATACTCGCCACCATTATCAGATCTCAGACATTTGATTTTCAACCCTGCTTGATTGTCAACTTCAGTCTTCCACCTCTTGAAGGTGGCAAACACATCTGATTTGTGCTTGAGAAAGTAAACCCATACCTTCCTGTTGAAATCATCAATGAAGGTAACATAGAATTTGGATCCACCAAGTGACGAGACTGGAGATAGTCCCCAAACATCTGTATGAACCATTTCCAATGGCACTTTCCTCAGTTCTCTCGCAACCTTTGTGAAGCTAACTCGTTTCTGTTAACTCATAACACAGCTCTCACAAAGTCCCATATTAACAGCTTCCAAACGATCCAAAACTCCCTTTGCAACCAGCATCTTCATTCCTTTGGTGCTCATGTGTCCAAATCTATTATGCCACAGACTTGAACTGCAAGTACCCTCAGCAACAGCAACCGCATTTATACACCCTGTAGTAGTGTATAAAGTTCTAAATTTATACCATGCACTACAACCATAGCACCTTTCACAACCTTCCATGAGCCCTTTCCAAGATACACTTCATAACCTGTACTATCAAACTGACCAACAGAGATCAGATTTTTCTTTAGTCCAGGAACATATCTGACATCCTTCAACGTCCACTGATTACCGGTTGGAGTATGTATACAAACATCCCCTCTTCTTTCAACCTCCATAGGCTTATTGTAAGCAAGATACACTTTTCTGAAATTTTCAGACTTGAAATTTCTAAATAATTCCTTGCTTGGAGACGAATGAAAGGATGCACCCGAATCCAATATCCAGGACTCGAGTGGGCTGTCCACACTAAGAATTAAAGCATCCCCAATGTCTTCTGCTGAATTTACAGAATCGTTATCATCTCCAGATTTATGATTTTGCTTTTTCTTGGGTTTCTTGCATTCATTTTTGACGTGGCACTTCTCTCTACAATTCCAACACGTCACCTTTGATTTATGTGGAGATTTTTCACGTGCCTTTGACTTTGATCTGCCGTGTGTCTTTTGTCCCTTCGATTTGCTTCTCCCTCTCTGATCAACACTGAGAGCACTATCGGATGAATCCCTAATTTCTTGCTTGCGAATACTTTCACTGAAAATTACATCTCGGATTTCATCAAACTTAAGTTTCTCAGATCCACAAGAACTGCTAATCGCAACAAAAACACTATCCCAAGATTCGGGTAAAGTTGACATCAAAATCAACGCTTTAACTTCATCATCGAAATTAATCTCCACAAAACTCAGTTGACTAACAATCATATTAAAATCATTTATATGATCTGCAATAGGTCTACCCTCTGACATCTGTAAATTAAACAATCTACGCATCAAGTATACCTTGTTCATCGCAGAGGGTTTTTCGTACATATTCGCCAGTGCCTTCAACAGATCTGCCGTTGACTTTTCCTTGACGATGTTGAAAGCCACGTTTCTAGACAAAGTCAACCGAATCAAACTCAGTGCCTGACGATCCTTGAGCTTCCAATCTTCTTCTTTAATGGATTTCAGCTTCACCCTAGACAAGGGTTCGTGAAGATCCTTTTGATACAGATAATCTTCGATCTGCATCTTCCAGAAACCAAAATCGGATCCATCAAACATTTTGATTCCGATCTTTGAACTCTCCATCTGCACAGATCGTAGTGATTCCTGCCCCATGGTGGGCGCCAATTGTTAGGAAATACGATCTGAAGATCTAAGAAGAAAAAGAAAGATTGAGGAAGAAGAAGTTCTTCCTAGAGAGAAAGGCAAAAAAAAATCGTGAAGAGAGAGAAAGTTGCTTTCGTGGTAACGCCCAATGGGTAAACTCCATGGTGATAGGATATATATATTAATGATATCCGCATAAACCTACGGTGGCACGTAGTTATGAGACTAGAAACTTTATATAAGGACCCTGTAAGTCGGGTCCCACTTCAAG
>JAPFFP010000012.1:223446-233620 GCA_026153255.1 Solanum medicagineum | reverse complement strand
AACTATGTTGAAAAATGTGGCATCCTTTCCTTTATTTAAATTAAAAATAATTTATTTTTTAAATTTTCTTTTTATCTTTAATGAAATAATTCTTAGCTACATAAAGAATAATTGTATACCATTAGTTTTAAAAAAATTTTTGATAAATATTTTATACCATAAATTTTAATTTGATAAAATATCATATCAAGTAAAAATAAAATAAAATAGGATGGATATTTTTATAGTTAAAAAGGATTTGTTTTGTAATAATGAAGGATTGAGACGCCACGCTTAAAAGATACACACAGACGCAACTACTCATTTTTTTAATACTATAAGAAGTGACATTTTTGACCCAAAATAGCACAAGTTGAAGGAAACTGGATATGCCCATTGGAACGATGCTCTCCGCATTCAGAAACATCTCCATCACTTCCCGCATAACCCCTTTTCGATCTGTAAGTATACTGTGAAACAAACATCTTTAATGGAAAATGTAAATAACTTCATAATTGACCAGTCAATTTGGTTTTTCTGCACTTAGATGTGTAGCTATCATTCTGATTAGGGGTTTGAAGAATGTTTAAGAATCCACTTAATATGTAGTATATCAAAATTCTTTTATGTATTCATAAACTCAAAATTCTGGAGGTGGTTGATACAAGTGATTAAAGTTTTAGGCTTTAGCTCAGGCATAGTGATTTTAGTGTGTAAAGGAATGAGCATAATAGCTTGTACCAGATGAATCTTCTGGAATTCTGAAATAACAAGAATAAACGTGTTTGGGTTTTATGCACCTATTGTTTACTTTAATTTCCCTTTTGTACCTTTTTTCCATTTCTAGTACCTTCTGGGGCTTGATCAGGGTTTCTCAGAAACAACCTCTCTATCTCTATGAGATAAGGTCTGCGTGCATTTTAAACTCTCCAGACCCCACTTGTGGGATTCCACCGGGTGTGTGTTGTTGTTGTGTTGTTTACTTTAATTATTGAAATATAAATAATGGAATGGACATTATTTTCTAGAAGCAATTCAACTTTAATCTTACTTATTTTCATTTGTCCCTTGTATTGCTGCAGCAAAATATTTTGTGTCCCTGTTGTACATCTTAATTGCAGCTTTACCCGAGTGAGTTTTAGACTACATTGCTTGGACTCTTCAAAACCGTCAAATGATTGTGCTTAAATGTGCACTTGTGCTTTCTTGTATGTGTAGCTTAGCACATTGGTTTTAGCTGAACATGAAGGAGGATTAATTAAAAACTCATCATTAAGTGCTGTGGAGGCTGCAAAATCTTTAGGTGGGGACAATTCGATATCATTGCTACTTGCTGGATCTGGTCATTCCCTGAAGGAAGCTGCAGAACATGCTGCCTCATCCCACCCTTCCGTTTCTCAGGTAATCCTCTTTGGGTGCTGGGGTGTTTTGTTTCAGCCTGTTGCCCATGGAATACTAACTTTATGCTCCTGCCATTTCCTTTGCAATTTGGTTTGTTTGCTTTTCTGTAACATCTTAGCGAATACATTCCTAGTTCAGCGTGAAAGAAGACCAGTTGTATTCTATTGACATGTTTTAGTGATTGTATGACGCAACTTTAGACATTTTTACTTTGATGGAGAGAGAATGATCTTCCGACCGAGGAGAAATGGAAGGATGATATTTCTTTCTCTGTCTTCTTGAACAAAAATTTGGAAATGCTATTTTCAATTGACTGCTGAACTTCGGTAAGCATGCCATAGAACAAAATCCAGGAAGGATATAGGTGATCTTGTCAAGAGTATCTGAAGTATACTTGTTCATTGTTACGTACAATCTCTCTCAATTTTGGAGAATTGGTACAGAACCTGTTTGTATGGATTTTCTCCACATAATACACAGAGATATCATATGAATGTGTGTCTATAAACGGAAAAGTTGTCATAGATCATGCTGACAATACAATACTGCTGGTTTCCTCTTCATCTTCAATTAAGCTATTGTGAGGACCAAGCACACTACTTGTTAAGAGGCTTTGTTCAAAGATTTTATGGTTTTCACTCTATGCTTCCATGTGATGTGACATGCTAGTTGAAAATTTGAAATTAACTTAATTCAAGCATTATGCACTTAGCATGTAGAGACAAATAATTTTAACTAGCATTTAGAATAGATAATGTATTCAGCACACAAGAGTAAAGGATGCTTGAGTGAATTCAAACTAATGAAACTCACTATTTTTTTTTTTCTTCTTGTTTTTTGTTTCTTTCTAGGTCCTTATTGCTGATTCTGACAAATTTACATACCCTTTGGCTGAACCATGGGCCAAATTAGTCCATCTTGTTCAACAGAGTGGTGGCTATTCACATATAATTGCTGCATCAGGTTCATTTGGGAAAAATATATTACCGCGTGCGGCAGCTCTTCTGGACATTTCTCCGATTACTGATGTCACAAAGATTTCTGGATCAAATCTCTTTATTAGGTGATTCTTAGTGTTTCCCTTTATCCTGTAAACACTACAATGGATAGAGATATTCTTGTAGATGGGAAAAAGCGATTTTCTACTTTTGGGGTTGATATATTTGAGTTGAGGGGTCTTCCGGAAACAACCTCTCTATCTCTATGAGGTAGTGGTAAGGTCTATGTACATTTACCCTTCCCAAACCCCACATGTGGGATTGACTGGGTATGTTGTTGTTATTGTGATGATTTGTAATATTGAGACATCGACAATACCCAGCTATGGTTGAAATGGGAAGTTTCCTGTTATTAGGTTTGATGATACATGCTCCTATTACATCTTGTTTCGTGAGCATGGCCATTTTATAGCATGTCTGTGTGATGACAGTGAAGAATGTACTTTGGGTCATTAAAGATTGTACATTTGTGTGAACGTAGTTACAAAGCAATATAGGGATGATTAACCCATTTTCTGGGATTCTTTTAGCTACAAAATTGCAGTGCTAACTACATCAATCATGTTGTGTCTCCTCAGCTCTAGTATAAGCTTTGTTGGTTTTTAACTGGATTATCTTTAATGTGACAGGCCAATATATGCAGGAAATGCTCTTTCCACTGTTCGTTACACAGGTTCTAGCCCATGTATGTTGAGCATTAGAGCTACATCTTTTCCTGTTGCTTCAGAACCAGCTGATTTGAAATCTAATGCTGCGTCAATAGATCAGGTTGATCTTTCAACCTTGGATGAAGGTCAGTCAGTTAAGATATGAGCCCATATCTCCCATGGTTAACCATATGTTGCTGTTTATGCCAATCTTGTCGATATCACTGTTGTTTGCATCTATTGTAAAGAAAATTCAGTATGTTGGAACCTAAAATGATGTGAGCTTTTTTACAGATGATTCAGTTGGTAAGTCAGCATATGTAAAGCTTTCCTCCCAAAGTTCGGAGCGCCCAGATCTTGGAAATGCACGTATTGTAGTTACTGGTGGACGAGGTGTAAAGAGTGCTGAGAACTTCAAAATGATAGATAAGCTTGCTGAGAAAATTGGTGCCGCAGGTTTCCCCTCTCCCATGACTTCTGTAGTGTTCCACCTTATGCTTTTTTTCTGCAATTTTATGTCCTCTATGAATCTATCCTTCACTAATTTCAAATTCAAAAGGACTTCCTATTTCTTAGCGACACATTGCATGATTCTGATTTCGATCTGCCTTTCATCTGTTCATTAAATGGGATTACCTCTGTTGTCCAGTTGGTGCTACTCGTGCTGCAGTAGATGCTGGATTTGTTCCCAATGACCTC
Source organism: Solanum medicagineum (assembly GCA_026153255.1). Classification (NCBI taxonomy): domain Eukaryota; kingdom Viridiplantae; phylum Streptophyta; class Magnoliopsida; order Solanales; family Solanaceae; genus Solanum; species Solanum medicagineum. The sequence continues at coordinate 229,896 of JAPFFP010000012.1, read as the reverse complement.
CAGGTAACACTAGACATACTTGTCGTTTCAGGTGACTTAAGTACTTTCCTTTCAGAAACCTTAAATGGATTTTCACTTATGTAGTAAACTGTTGCCGATAATATTTTTTCTTTCGTCTAAGGAAGTCATGTTTATGGTATAACAAGTCAGAGACGAAAATATTATAAATTAAAATACTTGAAATATTTTTTAAATGGTGGTATTTTTGTCTCTCCGAGATTTCGTCCTCAAGAAACTGGAACTTATTGGTCATGCTTTTAGTGCCTAAGTAATGATAACCCGTCATTTTTCAAGTTCGTCATCTCTTTGAATGTTGTTTTTGTTTGTTCTTCTCTATTTCAGGTTGGCCAAACTGGGAAAATTGTTGCGCCAGAATTATATATGGCATTTGGTGTTTCTGGAGCAATTCAACACATAGCAGGCATGAGAGATTCCAAGGTCATTGTTGCTGTAAATAAAGATGCAGATGCCCCCATATTCCAGGTAAGGATCAATCTGTTTATTTTCTCTCTCACATGCAATACATGATTCCTTTTCTCGCTCTTATGTTATTTCACATAATCAAAAGGGGTGGTGAAGGAGATACCAACTCATCGGTTTACTGCTTTCGATGGAGTTCTGATTTATCAGTTACTTTCCTGACAAGTAAAATAGAATATATTTCTTTTATATTTTGGAGCAACTTAAAGAAGTTGACATAGTGGACAAGCCATCCACATTTACCTTAGCTAGCAACGGAAATAACTGAGAACCCTCCTCTCACCCAACCTAATCTGGCTATTTACGTTACGAGTGAGTTAAAGTCTCATATTGGTTAGTGAGCAGACCAGTGGTCTCCTTATATGAACTAAAGCAATTCTCCCATAATGAGCTAGCTTTTGGGCTTGAGTTAGACCCAAGTATCATATCTTACCAGAAACAAAACTATAACAAGTTGGCTGAATCCCCCCCGTCTAGAAGTTGAATTATATGAGATCCATGTTGAAAACGTTGCTTTCTTTTAACTGCAGGTCGCTGATTATGGACTCGTGGGTGATCTTTTCGATGTCATTCCAGAGTTGTTAGAGAAAATTCCTGAGAAGAAGTAGAAAATATACCAGTAAATACAGGAAGGTCCATTTCCATTCAATAACAATATAAGATGAAGATATGTGGTGGATGACATTTGTTATCCGGGAATAATATGAATATTAATATCATTCATTATTTTAATTTCCAACCTTATTCACAGGCAGTAATTAGTCTCGGGATAAGTTACTTCAACCAGGGGGTGTTGCGTTGCATTTAGTATTTGAACGTATCAGGACTATTTAGTTCGGGATAAACGAGTGAAATGATAAATGAGGTCCCTCAAATTATTTTTCCAAGTGAGATGGAGATTATTTTTGTAAACAAAAATAACTTCTTTTTAAAAAAGATGTGATTTATATATTATTTTTAATACAATAAATCAAATAGTTAATAAAAAAATAGTACTATCATGATAACTAAAATAAAATATAACTAATAATTTATCTTCGAACTAAATGACCTTTATGTGTAGTAAACAAAGGTAGTAACAAAATTCAGCATGGCATCTTTGGTATATAATTAACATTATTTAGTTATTAATGTACCATTATTTTTTGCATTACAAAATAATCTACAAATTGACGCATAACTTATCAAACATTTTAATTGTGCTTAGTTTTATACAAAGCAATTAAAAAAACTATCCAACATTGAATTAGCTATACTAGTTTAAAACATTAAACTCCCTTGAAAGAATAACCAAACGACTGCGACAGTTTAAACTTTTAGATGAGATCCGAGCAAAAAAAAAAAAGTATCTCAGATCATCTTGATGAAATTTTGATGTCAATGAGTTCACATACAAACTATGTTCTCAAAATCCTCAAGTGAAGTCATAATAACTAGTTCTACAAGGGGTCATCTGGTGTGAAGGATTAATGTATATAATCGAAGGATAAAAATATAGTGGACTTTAATTTGATGTTTAGTTGGCAAATCCGGGATAACTTATCCCGAGACTAATAAATAGTATCGGGATAAGTTAGCCCTTTTTTTGGAGGGTATACTAGTCCCAGGATAACTTATCCCGGGATTAAATGAACAAATGACATGATTACCCTTTTAAACCTTTTTTTATCTCTCATTTTAAATATTTATGTGTATTTTGTATTATTTTTAATACGATATATAATAATGTTCACAACCTTCCCTCCTTATTTTTATGATATTTCTTCATATTTTCTATTAAAAATTTACATTATATAATATAATTTTTATTTACTAATTCTTTTTTTTTTTAAGATTTTGATTTTTCATAAATCCTTTTTACTTAGAAGAAAGTTTGAAAGAAAACTAATAAAGTCAAGGGTATTTTTGTAAACAAACAATATATTCTTAAAATTTATCCAACAAACCAAAAACTCAATAAAATATAACCTCAACATAACTTATCCCAACATAACTTATATAAAACTACATAGACTCCCCCTGGCTTACAAAACAAAACCATACAGACAGAAAAATTGCTTTCAAAGAGCAGTGTCTTAAGAACCCATCAGTGTCAACAAGAACAATTTGTCTAGGCCATTTATCATTCAACACTTGTATCAATTATGTCATCGTATACAACATATAAACATCGTATACAACATCTAAACATGCCTCCGTCCTGTAAGGAGCGCCACTCCTTCAGTCGAGTAATCAAGTCAGCTGCACACCTACTTCAAAAACCTCAAAGTTTGTGGCTCAAACTAAGAATCCTGATGTGTCAGCATTCCAAATTTCCCACGTCTTCAAAACTCTAGCACGTTATGGATTGGTATTGTTAGTTACATAAGAAACAACTACGGTTATGTCATCAAGTTTTCCCCCATGGTACTCAAATCCGGCCTCTTTGGCTGCATCAGAGAACGGGGATGGTTTAGTTGGGTCCAATGCTCTTTGTTGTGCCAATGCTGCTATCTTTTGAGCTGTCATTTGTGGCCCTAAGCCAGCTTCCACAGCATGAACCACAGCTTCCGTGATATCCGCGTCATATAAATTGTCAAAAAGTCCATCAGTACCAGCAATTAGGACATCTCCAGGAGCTACTGTAACTTTAAACACTTGGGCCAAGCTAGGCGAATCACCGGCACTGCTGCCTTCCAGTTGATATGGAAAATTAAACCCGTGCTGTTGTACAGGGGATTTAAATATAGTGGATCCATGCCTAACCAATATAAATCCGCTGTCTCCTAAGTTAACGGCATAAAGGCCTTCATCAGTGAGTGCAATGATACAAGCAGTTGAAGAACCTCTTGCTTTTGTTCTCATGTAAGCTTTCTCCAGGACCCTCATAAGGTCTACGGAATCCTTAGGTTCCTCTTGTATCGCTGACATACAGTTAGACATCAATTCACGGGCATATTCCCCTGCATCAATACCAAGATCAGCCCATCCCCCGACCCCATCAGCTACACCTATAGCTTGTGCAGAATCACAAATAAAATGAGCATCCTCTCCACCACTTTTGGCTTTAGCAGGGTGAGGCAAGTAAAATGATCCCGAATTCAGCTTCAGGTGTATCTTTCCTTCCGAATCAACAGTATTCACAGTTTGCTCCTTTCCCTTAGTGTTATCAGAAGACAGGCTGCCGGGAGCAGCAGTTCCAGAAGAGAAACGTGCACGTGATGAAATGTGAAAACCTTCTACTCCAAATCCTTCATATGGATTAGAATGTCCCCGCCTCGTCGCAGGACTAGTTCTAAAATATTGAGATAACATGAAGTTGTAGAGTTGGCCTTTATTTCTCAAACAATTGTTGGCTTTTCTAACATTCTCAATGCTCCTATTTCTGTAAGAGACACTGCTATTATTTACAGCAAATCCATAATGCAGGCGCCAAGCAGCCATATTGCCAACAAAATGGCCAATATGAGAAGTTCTTGAACCACAAACAGCCATTATCCGTTGTAACAATAAGCTATGCTTGCAGCAAGTAGTTCAGGATGTAACGTCTGCAAAAACAATCACTGCATAAAAACCTAACACGTTCTCATCATCTAACATAATTTCTTTTTTTTAACCCTTTCGAGACACACTAGATAACGCATGAATACATAAAGTAAAGTAAACACCAAGATTCAAACTCGCAGCATCTCCATCTCAATTAATCCCGAAACCTCCCCCTTTCTCAATAGCATAAAAAGAAATGGATATCTGTTAAATAGGAACACAATAGCATGTATAATCATAACAATATAACTTCTTACAAGCATGAAATCATAGTATAGTGGCAGGAGCAGATGTAGCATGAAAAGGCTATTCGCTTCACGTGAGCACAGTGACTTTTGCGATACCTTGTGTATGTATTAAGAAGTCCCTTAAAAATCTGCAAACACTTGATTGTGAACCTAGTGGTTAAATTGTAGATTAAATTTAGGTCGTCGTAGGAACCCATATTCTTTTAATCGTGGATCTGTCTTTCCACAGGGACCATCTTGCCCAAAGTCGGAGCCAAAATTTCAGGTTTATGGGTTTTGAATTATGGATATTTAATTTTTGCCTGAGTGATGGGATAAGTTATCATATACAAGGTGGATAACTTATTCCAAGTTAATTTATTCTGAGATTCATTATCTCGAGATAACTTGTCCCAACCAAATGACCCCTTAGTGATTACAACTAGGCTCTAATAGTGTGTACGGATTGACTTTTAGTTTTGACTTATAAGCCAAAAATCATAAGTTAGAAATTGTAATTTATGTCTTTCAATCAAAGTGCTTATAAACACTTCTCTAATTTATTCAAACACTCTGAAAGTGGTTAAAAACAATTTTGGCTCAAAAACACTTACTATTGGGTTCTACCCAACCCATAATCAGGTTTCTAGCTTCTTGCACAACAGAACATCAACAACAACAACAACATTACCCCAATGCCTCAAAGGCTCCCGCCCATTGCGGGGTAAGGGGGGTCGGATGTACGCAGCCTGACCCCTATGTTTAAAAACATAGCGCGACTGTTTCCAGATGACCCATGATGAGCGTCGAAAAGTTGCATTGACTAACTGCTAGCGCAGACAGTTTAAAGAGCCATTTTGCTTTATTCCATCATACCCCAAAGCCAAAAAATAGTGAATCATATTAAAATATAAACAACAACAACATACCTAGTGGAACAACACCAGGAAAGACCAATTTCAATCCATCAGATTTAGAAAGTAAATTCTATTGAACAGACAACTCAGGAAGTTGATAAACAGCCAAAAAAAAAAGTCACAACTACCTTCTTAATAAAGAGAAATCTTATCTTAAATTTGTTTGACGAAAAACCTAAAAAAGTTAACACCACAATAATCCAAGGCTACTGACCCAACAAGCAGACACATATATAAGGATTAAAAATGTCATATTTGAACTTCTTAAGCTAACAAGGAACAGATTTAATGAAAATATTTACAAATGTATAAACTATATAGAAAGCAAATTAAAAATAACTTGCAAAAAAGAAACAAATAGGACAATTTATTGGAGAAATGCTTAAGTAAGTAAGAAATGAGAAGAAATAGGAAGGTTATAAGATATTACCTGAAAATATTTTCTTGACGGCGGCGACTGTTTTACGATGAAGGTTTTTTCCCGTTTTGTTTCTTTTTGGGTGTAAGAACAGGAGGAACTTTCCTACCACATTTTTAGTCGGCCTTTCCTTATTAAAAGAAAAAAAAATATAATTATTTTAAATTAAATAATAGAGTAAATAAACATTTAAAAAATATGTTATACTGCCGCAACAACATATCCAGTGATCTTACCACTACCAAATAGAGATAGAAAGGTTGTTTCTGGAAAGCTCTTGTCTCACAAATCAACCCCATAAACAGCTAGATATGAAAAAAAATTTAAAAAAAAAACTTACTAATAATGAAAAGATACACAAAGAATTAATAATTGGGATTATGTAAGTTATCCAAGAAAATATTTTTATACATATGGTATGTAAATACGAAAAAAATAAATAATATAAGGCTCAAAATACTTTATACTAATTTTTAATATATCAATTATTAAAATCTTTAAATTACCATTTATCTTCATGATTAAACATGCATTAATAATTCTCACTCTATAATTTCATATATTATTAATTCTACATTACAAATCTCTATATTAGAGATCCCTGCGTAATTTAGTTTTAAGCAAATAACTCCTACTATATTTAGTTTTGGAGTAATACTATTTTTATTTTGATATGTTTGAATGTTTAAATTGAATTTTGTTTAGTATTTGATAAGTATTAAAAATATCTTTAAATGTTAGGACCCGTAATTTAACGTAAACTCCCGAATGTCCTCAATCGGATCGAATTAATTAAATTGTGGGATCAAAGTGTAATTTTTCCCAACTTGGGTCTTTAGGATTATATTGTTAGTGGGGACTTAGACCCTTGGCATTATATGAT
>JAPFFP010000012.1:201573-211785 GCA_026153255.1 Solanum medicagineum | reverse complement strand
TATTTTGATTTTTCATAAATCCTTTTTTACTTTAACAAACTTAAAAATACAAGTTCTATTTGTAAATTAATTTTTTTAAAATTTTTTATTTTAAATGCATACGATGTTATTATGAAAATGCACACCTAAAAATATTTAAGCTAAATAAGATGAGAAATCTATTTTAAAAACGAATATTGAATAAATAAAGTTAGTAAAGAAAATACATTAAAAATTAATAAAATAAAGAATATTTTTATAAATAAGTATAATATTTTTAAAATTTATTCAACATAAATAACTTTGCTTACTACCCTTTGGTTGAGCTGCCTTGTCTAGCAATTGATTTCGAATCCCCATACAAGTAAGGTTTCCATCTCCGAGACAACTTAATATAGACAAATTTCGCAATCCCAGAGGAAGGAGAAGACCAATTCCCCATGCTTGAAGACATCATTATGTTTGTTTTTGCGGCCCTTTCTTCCGTTGGGAGGCAAATGTAATAGGTTTGTGCTCCATATCTAATCTTAAGGCTCTTACTTTCCTCCACATTGGACCTAAGGAAGAAGCTACTTCACTCCCAGAAGAAATGTTCAAAAGCCTTTCAAATCTCAACTACTTGACCATCTCTAGTTTCTACAATCTCAAAGAGCTGTCTACCAGCCTGGCTGATCTCAATACTTTGAATAGTCTGGAAATTGAATATTGTAGCGCACCAGAGAGTCTTCCCAAGGAAGAGCTGGAAGGTTTAACTTCTGAGAAACTTAGCAAACAAAAAGGTTTATATATTCACAGAAGGTTAGTCTCTAAACACCATTGGCTTCATTCTTTCCATACTTGTGATATATACATGTAAAGCTTTGTGGGGAGCCGGCAAAATAATATACAAAATCTTGATCACAAAATGGTTTTTGATTATGCACAAGAAGGTTCTAGTCTCTTTCTCTAATGCCATTTGTATCTCGACTTTCAGCACGTTCAAGTCTACTCGTAAAACTTTGCAATGCAGGTGGGGATTTCAAAGTTTCCTCTGCAGCTTTCTCTTCATCTTGTTCCTCGTCCTCGTCCTCTGCAAATAATTCTTTCCTGTTACCTGATAGAAACTCCAAAGCGGTCACCACATCACTCATCAGAGGCCGTGTGCTGGCTTCCTCTTGCAAGCACATAGCTGCTATTGCTAGTGCTTGGTACAATGCCTTCATTGGGTAATCCCCTCCCATCAATGGATCCGCCATTAAGTGAAATTTCGTCTTGTCTCTGAACAGTGGTGTTGCCTGCATAACAATTTAACATTACTTATCAACTGTTACCAGTAGTTATCTGTTACGCAATCTGATAGCGTAGAGCTAAAGCATATTGAAATTTTGTAACTTACCCAAATAACAAGGTTCTGTTCTTCGCTCGGTAATGAGTTGTCAATGACTCTTCTTCCTGTGATTAGTTCCAAAAAGACGACTCCAAAGCTGTAAACATCAGATTTAGTGGTCAGTTGACCGGTGGAAGCATACTCGGGTGCACAATAACCGTAGGTTCCCATGACCTTGGTGGAAACATGAGTCTTATCACCAGTTGGACCTAGCTTAGCAAGTCCAAAATCAGAAAGTTTGGGATTGAAGTTCTCATCTAGAAGTATGTTGGATGCTTTAAAGTCGCGGTAAATTACTGAAGGATTAGCTGTTTCGTGCAAGTATTCAAGTCCTCTAGCTGCTCCTTCCGCGATCTTCATCCTTGTAATCCAATCAAGTGACTTTTGTCCTGGACCAAGATCTGCCAAACAAAGATATATATGTCAATAAGTTTAGGCAAAAGGTTCAAACTTACACAAATTTTGTGCGAGTAATTCTTACCAAGAAGATGATCTTCTAGTGAACCATTTGACATGAATTCATATACTAATACTCGTTGGTCGCCATCTGAACAATATCCTATCAAAGTAACAAGGTTAGGGTGATGAAGAAGACTCAACAACAAAACCTCCACAAGGAACTCTCTATTTCCTTGGAATCCATTCCTATCAAGTTGTTTTACAGCCACGTCCTGGAGAAAAAGAAACCATACACAGTAAAAAACTAAAACGACTACATATAACACAATTTTGGATACAGTCAAATCTCTCTATAACAACAAGATGCTGGTATAGAGAACACATAATAGGAAACTTGACTGTTACAGTAAAATGTTGTTACAGAGAGGTTTAACCATTCGTAGATTTTAAAGAAATGTGGAAATTAGAGGTAGTACTATGTTCTTGCTTTTCATGTGTCCCTTGTAGACTTTCCCAAAACCACCTTCACCAAGCACACACTCAGAATCAAAGTTGTTAGTGGCAAGACACAAGTCATTGTATGTGATTGTCTGAGTCGAAATGCTTCTTTTTCCATACTTTTCTATTTCTTCAGCTATGTATTTCCTTCTGCTGCTATCTGCACAAAATACACGCGATATGCTTCAATCATATGAATCTTCACTGTCCATGTCTCTCCATCAATTAATAATATAGAAGCACTGATCAATGGGGGCGGCACAATGCTGGATGGCTACAAGTTTGGCAAAATTCAACAACTTTGACTCAAAACTCTGTATTTGTTTAAAAAATCTATTTATGTGCATAAATGACCTATTAAAAATCCAATAAACTAAAGAAATTGTGGTTCACAACTCATAAACTAAAAATTCTGGCAACGCTTCTGGACTACTTGCATTATTTGGGGGGAATGATGAAATCACATATTTTCTCTCTTTGGAGGAAAGCATTTCAAGCCCTTATTATTCATTTCATTTTTCTTATTAGGAACCAAATTTCTAGAGCCTTTGCCAAAATCTGATCATAATTTTTGCTCAAACCCTATATTTTTGTTACTAAATTTTAATGTAAATATAAATACTATCCTAGAACCCAATAAACAAAAACATTATTGTTTAGAACCCATAAACTAAAGATTTTGGCTCCATCTAAGGACATAAAAAAGACAATTTTCAAATTTTGCAAAAAAAAAAAGTAAAAGAAAATACATACTAGTTTTAATAGAAATGTTTGCAAATGAGGCTATGGATTTGGTGTCTTTTTCTTGTTCTTGATGAATACTTTTTGCCACATAATCTTTCTGATTAATTTTGTCCTGGTCTGATGATGATGGCACACAACATGAAAAACAGAACATTCTTATCTTATGATTTTCACACAATCATCATCATCAACAACAAAAAATTAATAATCTAGAAATTGCTCAAGAAAACAAGGTGATTATGATAAATTTTAGAGAAGACTCCACCATAATTCAAAAATTTGATACTCATAAATAAAAGATAAAAATTGATATATATATTTTTTTGATCCCCTGAAAGAGTTACAATCTTTGTTTGTTTTTTCTTTCCTTTTTGGGTCCCCCAGGGAATCAAAAACTTTTTTTTTTTACTTTCTAATTTTATTTAGCAAATTGTTGTTTTGGCTGCCTAGTCATGAATGACCCAACAATTTCGGGAGGGAAAGGATTATGTCAAATTATACATTTTATTAATTGGCTGGATCGAAGTTCAAATTTACTGATTAGATTAAAAATAAAATTTTAAAAAGTAAAATATAATATACTTTAAAAATATGTTTAAGTTATGAGCAATCAGATAAAAATATATATTTTTTAAAGAGTAAATTATTGATCTTTTTTCGGTGAGCATTTTCATTAGGTTTTAATCAACTAGTATTTCTATTCATGTAGCTAGAGTCCAATTAATTGGAAAATTTTTTTACTATGCTTTTTCATTTCAAGACTTAAATATGATGTCTATAATTAAGGATGTCATATCTCATATTAATGCAGAGTCCAACTAAGAAGATTTAATTCTATCCTTCTAGATTTTACTTGTGAAATTTCATTAAATATGTTATTGTTGTTAAGAAGGTTATCATGTTAATGTTATTATCACTTTGATTAATTAATTCATGAAAATTATCTTTTTCTCCCCCTATAATATTTGGTAACATTGATCCCCTAAAAGTGTTGCAAGGGATTAAAAAGAAATTAAAAGAAACAAAACAAGTACAATGTACGAACAATATTTTGTCCTAAATCATTACTATTATATAAGAGCCATGGGGAGCAGTTGATAGTCGATATGTCAGCTTGCCGCCCAGGGCTACTTCAGTAATTTCTGATTGCAGTTGTTCAAGTAGGCAACAGATCGATGTGTCTGTTTGAGCAGCTTGAGGGTACATGTATAATTTTTTATGATTCTTCCGTTGTAACTTATTTGTCTTATTATTAGTGCTAAAATGTTGCTAATCATGATAACAACATGCTAGCTTGAGCAGCCTGCCTAAGGGTACATCCGTAATTTTTTATGGTTGTTTGTTGTAGCCTGTTGATCGTATTTTTAGTGTTAAAAAGTACTGCTAATCGTGATAGTTAAAGTTGCTCAAGCAGATAACTGGTCGACGTGGCTGCTTGAGCAGCTTGAGGGTATATTCATAATTTTTCATGATTTTTCCGTCGTAATTTGTTTGTCTTATCTTTTGTGTTAAAAATACTGCTAACCATGATAACTAAAGCTGCTCAAGCAGGCAGCAGGTCTGAAGCTGCTTGGGAAGCAGCTGGTGGTTGACATGCCAACTTATCGCCCAAGGGCTACTTCAGTAATTTCGGTTGCAGCTACTCAAGCAGACAGCAGGTCGCTTGAGCAGTTTAAGGGTACATTTGTAATTTTTTAGGATTCTTCCATTGCAACTTGTTTGTCTTTGGGTTGCGCGAACGCGGGCTCCGATGTCTAGTGTGTGTGTATATATATATATATGTCATGATTTAAGTCCATTAACCCATAATAATGACTTTGATCATAGCTTAATTAAAATTTTAAACTTTAGTTTTTATTTTTGTACTTGAAATACATATGTGTCTCTCGAAATTCATGTACCTATATCATGAGCCATAAAATATAAAATAAACATATAGTGAGTTTCAATTAGGGACTTCTAAGATTCAAAACAATCAAATAAATTGTTATAATTATATATATATTTATTTATATGAGATTAAAAAGTAATAATCAAATATCATATTTGATGTACTGAATTTTATACAAAATAACTTAAAAAATATCAGACATAATACTCCATATTAGTTATACTAATTTTATGTATGCACCCTCCAAACTAGCAACCAAGTAACCCTTGAATTTTAGTAACAAGTTAAATTTGTATTTGTATAAATTATTAATTAGGTACTTGATACTCCAAATTCGAAAAGTACCGAGTCACCGACGAAACGAACCGAGTACAATGAGACTCGAGGATGAACCGGGTTCAGATACCGGTCTTACCATCTTTCAACCACCCCCTCCTGATATAAAATAATTCAGCGGTTCAATTTCTTGTTTGGAAAAAATGAAATCAAACCAGTGAGCTTTTTTTGCAAGAAAAAATGGAGTCGAGCTGGAGAAAGGTATTATTAAGGGTACTTTGCTTGAGTATGATAATTACAGTTTTGACCCTAAAAGGTGTAAGAGGTTGGACTGGAGAAATTCATGGAAGAGTTGTTTGTGATGTCTGTGGGGATTCTTCTGTTGGTCCTGAAGACCATGTTCTAGAAGGTTCCTTCTTTACCCTCTTTATCTTTATTTTAATTGTTTTTTGAGCTTTCTTTTTCTAGCTGATATTGCTACTGTTTGTACTGGTATGTTCTAGAATCTTTTCTTTTCGAACTACGATCTTTTAGCTTTGGAACTGAGAAGAACTTCCAGATTAATTGGAAGGAAGCTTAATCGGAACGAAAATAAAACTTACAAAATTAGGGCCATGAAAATTGTGAAATTTGAAAAAAAAAAAAAAGTAGCTTTAGTTTTGAAAGTGAAAAATGGTATTTGGAAATTGGCGTTGTGTTTGAGTATGAAAATGTAAATTGAAGTTGTTTTAGAAATTTTGTGAGTTATTTGGAATGAATTTTTTTTTGAGAATTTTCTGATTAAACATGATTACTGGAATTTAACCCTGAGAAAAAGGTAAAAATTGTTCGTGCCTAAACAGCCACTAAATGAATAGGGTACAGAACCCAGGGATAATGCTTGGTTACAATTTCGAATCCCTTGTTATACGTTTGCTCTAGTTTTTGTTGTAGTTTGGATGATATTTGAGAGTTTTACTAATTTGATAAATTGTCAGAAAAATCGTGTTAGGGGAATATAGGATAGGGAATCAAACCCTTACCAAAGAGCTTTAAAATTCAGATAGTCAATCAACTGAGCTACTATAATTCTCGAAATTGCATTTTTTTCAGAATCATGTTAAGCATTGTTTTGTTTGATTAAGTGATTGTTTATATTTATGAATTATGATGGATGTTTATTGGTAGTTTCAGAAAAATTGGCATGATTAAGAATTCTCAAAGTCAAATATAGGGGTGTTTGTACCCAATGGATCAACTAAAGTTCCAAACTTTCAACTTTGTTATTATGGGGGGACAAAGTTAATTATTTTTCCCTTTCTATTTAATTACTCTTATGATTTTTCTATGTTGGTTAAATCGAGATGAAATCACCCATTTTGCATTAAAGCCAAAGCAGTATGTTCATGAACCTAGTTACAAGTTACAAGTAAAGCTTAAGCATCGGATATCTCAATCATTGAGGTCTTATTACTCCTTACGTCCTAAAATACTTGTCACCTTTCACTTTTCCCGATTCAATCTATATGAGTTCGAGTGACATTTTAAGATGTAGTTTTACAATGTACTTTTCGTATAGTTTTCAAGTATCTAAAATTTTAATTCAACTTTAAAATATTGAATTAATCTAATCCAGTGTAGCTATGAAGAGTAGTGGAATTGACTCTAGAGAAGCAAAACATAACAAGTGCTTCGGGATGAAGGGTGCAAGTAACTGACTAGACAATAAATGTAATAAAAAGATCACAAGAAGATTCCCTTTTAGTAAATAGTGCATCGAATGATAGAAATTAACCTACTTTGGGGAATCTTATGGTAAAATTGTAAAAAATCTTTACATACCCAATGTAGTTCCACAAAGTGGGATCTTCTACCTCAGTAGAGAGGTTGTTTCCAATAGACCCTTGGCTCAAGGCAAAAAAAGTATAGAAAAGACGTAATGAAAGTACAAGAGACAATGGATAGTCATAGAAAAACAAATGGTAGCAGAACAATACTACAATTGAACTACACAAAACAATTGATAGTAACAAAAATCGAAAAAAAAGAAATTACAAGAATAGTCCTACGACTACTAGTAAGAGCAACAAGACAAAACACTCATACCTACTGACCTTTTACCTTAATTCGTATCCACCATACCTTTGGCTCTAAGGTCATGTCTCAGTAAGCTGTAACTATGCCATGTTTTGTGTGATCACTTCTCCCTGATATTTCTTTGGTCTACCTCTTACTCTCCTTGATCCATCCATAACCAACCTCTCACACTTTCGCACTGTGGCATCCATGTATCTCCTCATTACATGTCTGGACCATGTCTTCCACCGAAACACTCTCACCTTGTCTCAAATATCCTCATTTTTTTAATCATATCTCTCCTAGTAGATCGACACATCCATCACAATATCCTCATCTCCAACACTTTTTATCTTTTGAATGTGAGAGTTCTTGACTGGCAACACTCCGACCCATACAACATAGCGGTCTAACCACCGCTCCGTAAGAATCTTTAAGAAGGAATTTAATAGCATGTTCTTTGCTAACCAATAAGATTTCAACCTTGATGGACTATTTGTTTTATTTGATATTCGATGCCAAATATCAAATATGTACATTCTACCCTCCCCAGACCCCACTTGTGGGATTCTACTGGGTATGTTGTTGTTGTTGATATTCGATGCCAAATATGTAGCGCAGTAAAACGGATTCTTGAAACATTGAAGAGGACTAAATAATGCTCTCTGTTTCCTCTCCTCCCGTGTACCTATCTGTACGCACTTAAATAGAAATATAGACTAAGCAACCTTCTATACTTTGTACGCTCCTTGGAAAGAATTAACTGTATCGCAATATTGACGCCATGAATCTATCTCCTTTTCTTGGAACCGTATAGATTAGAATCTCTCGTGTTAGAAGGTTCTGTTGAATTTGTAAATGCTAAGGTGAAAGCTGATGGGCTTGGAAGCACACGACAAATCTTGGAATGTGTATTCAGGTGCTAACACAATCTCACTAGCGAAACACCATCATACACATGTTCAAGCTCACCTTAATCTCATCTATGAATTAAAAAAGTTAAGAGAATCATATTGCATCACTAGATGCCTAGTGCACAATACTCTCTACGTCGGCCTGTCTGCTACCTTGTATGCTCTGTTTGATTATTCTGCCTTGTTTAGTTCATCACTTAGTCTACCTTGATTATGGACTTTGCTGTTTTATGTACTTCTGTTGTTTGGTATTTTCCAATGATATTGGGCATTATAGAAAAGAGGTGCCAAAATGTCATAGAAAGTCAGGAAACATGATATATGACTCATTCCTATTAGGCTTCACTTAGTAACCTACTCCTAAGGTCTATCGAGAATTTCCACATCAAATTTTCCTAATTTATCAAATAGTAAAAACAATCTCAACAAAAGGGCATGACTGGATTATTCGAAGGTGTTAATTTTACTTGTGGGTACCATGATAGTTTGGTTGTTCCACTGATAATGCCATGATGGTGAGAAGGGTAACATGCGCCAATGTCTATCACCGTTTTATCTCCTTCCTTTTTCCTAACCATCTATAGCTAGATATGGAATACAGTGTTGAGCAGTTGCTTGGTGTTCTTCTTTCAGGCAATGTTAATTGGTAGGTCCTAGTTTTGCTATCCTCATTCCCCACCTTTGGTTTCAGACACTTCATTTCATGGGAAGATTGACCTTTCGCGCAATTCTTGTTGTCTAGAATATGCTCAGGTTTGTGGCAGGTTTAAGATCAAACTAAAAACCAATCAAAATTTAAGACTGTGACAGAGAAAAAAACTTCTTATTTTATAGTCGTATGGAATAAAGTCCAAGTGTAATTAGGTGCTCGTGTGCATGATTACTTTTAAATGTTTTAATGTTAGCTCATAATAATAGATGCAATGCTGTACCTGTATGTTATGTGATAGAAATTTCTCTCAGGACATCTTTTGGCAGCAACTTAGGCAAAATTGTACTCTTTTTGGTCATCTGGCATTCGATATCTGACATATATAGAAGTGTGTGGTATATTAGCTCGACTGTGTTTCTGCTGGTTAATGTTAATAATTTCTTGTACTGTTGATGCTGGGTTCAACACGCTATGCAAGACTATCGTATCCCGGGGATACTATCCCCATTTTGGTGCTAGTACTGATACACGCATAATAATAATAACAGTTCATTGTTCATTGTATCTGAAGGCGGTTTATCTTATTTCCTTGTTGCAGGTGCAGAGGTTGCCGTTCTTTGCATTACAAAGGCCGGGGAAGTTCTGAATTATCAGGCATTCACAGACTCCAAGGGGATATATAGAGTGGCTGAGACAATGCCAGAGAGCGATCGTTGGGATGCATGCCTAGCGAGACCTATCAGCAGCTTCCACGAGCACTGCACACGTCTGGGAGATAGCAACTCGGGGGTGAAGTTCAGCTATAATCATCCTTCAGGTCATTCACACACAGTCAGACCATTTGTATATCGTCCCAGCAATGTTCCAACGTACTGCATCTAACAAATATATAATGTATCATATGTTACTGGCTCTGTGAGCTTACTGTTATTGTGTCCTGGTTGCCTTGATTTTATTGAAAATCCAGCAGCAATCTGGATATATCTGGTAATACTTATCTGTCCAGTTTGATAGTATCTGGTAAAAATTAGATATTTTATGTAGTATATATTTTTAAAAATTAGTATAATATTTTCTGCACTCATATCATAAGAACGTTAAAGGTTGCACTTAGTTGAAGGTTCCAATTCTTACTTAATACAATTTTTTCTTAATCCTTTTAATGGTGCATTCATGTTATAAAGTGAGTTTCTCCCATCCACTGTATGGTTAAACTTATGCAATTAAACATCACGTCGTAATTGTATTGTAACTATGTTATGACAAATAAATAAGTATTTATAGTTGTTATTTGTATAGAAGTGGGAAAGGAAATACATCCCACATTGGTTAAGTTAAACATCATACTCTTTCTTCTAGTCTATATAAAGGGCTTCACTTGTACAATGTAAAATACACTTAGAAATATATCTTTTATATTTCTTTTATATGTTTCAAC
>JAPFFP010000012.1:187463-201473 GCA_026153255.1 Solanum medicagineum | reverse complement strand
TTCGTTGTTGCTGGGTTCGCTGTTTGCAGGTGAGGTTAGTCAATAGAACAGAGGAAACTCTGCTGAATTTTTGGTAGATTCCTTAACTGATATATTTAGTAAATCGGTTTAATGTTTGTCTGGGTGCCCAATCGGCACCAGTCACGGCCCCTGGGTTGGGTCGTGACAAATGGGTTCGGATGTTATTATCTGAAATTGGACTACCCATGACAGAAGCATCTACTCTTTGTTGTGATAATCATTTTTCTATGCATATTGCAAATAATTCAGTTTTCCATGAACTAACAAAGCATATTGAAGTAGATTGTCACTTCGTTCGTGAGAAAAGAAGAAGTCGTATTTCTTATATTTGCTACAAGTTAGGTCTATTTGACATGTAAGTGGGAAACGAAAATATATCCCACATTGGTTAAATTAAACATCACTCTTTCTTCTAGCCTATATAAAGAGCTTCACTTGTATAATGTAAAATACACTTATGTTTCAACAATAGTATTGTGTTATTCGTTATGGTAAATTCGATTATAAAGTGGTCTCTCTGTAACACCTTACCTGTTTGAAATGTGTAAATTAGTACCTATTTTTTTGGATGAAATGTGTAAATTAGTACCTATTTTTTGGATAACACTAAGAGAGTTGAATATGATGTGTTATGAGGTATTTGAATCACAAAATGATTGACAAAGTTATCACAAATTATTTATGATAGCTAAAACCAAGTTAAATATTAGTATCAATTTTTAAAAATATAAAATAAAATAAAAATTGATTTATTTAATTAATTTGTCAAATTTTTATAACAAAATGTAGTCAATGTAGTTTTAACGACAAAAAGATGGAAAATGGTAAACGTTATGGCAAGAGGTTAGTAGATTTGTATAACCGGAAGAAGAGAGTGGGAAGGGAGTTTTGTAACGTTCATGTAATCCCAATTCCCCAGTCTTCTTTCCCGTTAACACGAACGACTGGAGAAAACAACAAATCTAATCGTTTAGTCATCGATCGATTCCAAAATGATCAGTTGGTTTAAGCAGTTACGCACTGCTTTTGGGGCTTCCTTTCTATGGCTTGTTTGTCTCATTTACTTCACACAGGTGATTTCTTTCTCCGTTTCCCATCTTTTTATTGAATTTAGATGTCAATTATGCCGTCTGTTTCTCATTTCAGCATTTAGGGTTAATTTTTGTTGAATTGGGTGTCTTGGGAATTTCTTGTTGTACTTGAGGGGTGATTAGAAATGGGTTAAATGGAGCAGAACGAATCAACTAGTGTGGAATTGATGTATAGTTGTTGTATTAGGTTCCGTTCTTATCTTTATCTATAGATCACTTCTTCTTATCGTTTGCAAATCAACAACCTTGGTTAGCATTGCTTCAAGGTTTATTTCTTAGCTACTAAGTTTCTTTAACAACTTTTCCTGTGTCTGCCGTCAAAATTTATCATCAGGGTGTCAGTTTAACTTAATTCAGTTAGGAAGCCTTAGTAACTCAGTTGGTTGACTATCTGAACTTGCATTGTTTTTCGAGGGTTCGATTTACCACTTTGTAATCACCTGTCCCATTCCCTCTTGCCCCTACTCCCAGTTTTATTTTTTTTCAAAATAAATAAATAAATAAATCCTGATTTCGCTATTCACATAAAACATATCAATGATTGTGAATTTGTGATGGTTTGAGATCTTCTCCAAATCAATTGTTTAAAGCTTTATGCTTTTTGTTTAGCAATTGTTTAAAGCTTTATGCTTTTTGTTCTATCGATAGCCTAGTGGTTGAGTGGGAGAGGAATAAAAGTCTTCAATGTGCTCTTTAAGCACTTC
Organism: Solanum medicagineum; assembly: GCA_026153255.1. NCBI lineage: Eukaryota > Viridiplantae > Streptophyta > Magnoliopsida > Solanales > Solanaceae > Solanum > Solanum medicagineum. The sequence goes on along the minus strand of JAPFFP010000012.1, from coordinate 199,657 downwards.
GATTTCAATAGATTAAGACTTGGAATTTAACCCTTGACAGTTGAACACAGAGAAAAACTCCTCAATAGAGGTTTGATAAAATATGGTACAGGACCCGATGTGGAAAAGCTATTGCAAGATCCTAACACCATTAGCTAGAAATCCAATATATCAAAATCTTGGACTCAATACGCTGCTGTCCATAAGCAAAATTATTTCACCCTGTTGCCTCTTTTATTTGCTTGAATGAAGCTATTTTTTTTTACATCAGTACGTCAAATTTTTTGAATGAAGTGTTACAGCAGAGCTTGATCAAAATTGTGCTTAATTTAACCAACATGATTGTTCTCTTATCTTGCAAATATAAGTTTTGCTGTATAGCAGTTATCTTGACTGTTTATCTCAACAAGATATCTTAGGGATCATTTGGTTGCTACATTAGCTAAATATCTCTACATAAAATTCCACATCGAATTATATGTTTAGTTGGCTGTGTAAGAAAATAATATTTGATAAGTAATCCATTGCTTGTTGTTGGCCGCACAAGTAATTCATCACTTGGTTGGCCGTATTAAGATTAATACGACATAGCTTATGCAGGGGATCTTAATTTCTTTTTATGTGGGTATAATGTGGAAATAAGAAAATGTATATTAGCAATACGTGGATAAAAGTATTTAAAGTTAAAAATGCTCTTTAAGTAGGTATCCCTACATAACATTCTCTGTATTATTATTCACTGCATTGTAATTCCTGCATAACTAGTACTTGAATGAACTGAACCCTTAAGGTCTTCTCGCACTTGTCTTCTATGTGACCTCTCATGTTCTGATAGAGTATTTTGGTAGCCTTTCTGATGTTAAGAGTGCTCCCTTATAGTGTTGCTCTTCTGTTCCTCAAATTAAACAGTATTTACAGAGGGGCAGGAAACTGAACATTCTTTTTGAAAAAAGAAAGCGATTAGTCATGTAACCTCTTGGTTCTTCATTCACTTTTGTTTTTCATTTGAGTATCTTGTAATTGCAATTTGTACGTTTTTGTTGGACCCTATTATTTTCTCCTTGGTATAATTAACACCATTCTCAATTATTGGAAGCAGGGGTTCAGATCCTTTGTGTGGACAGCAGTTTCTTATCAGTTGAAAGACAACTTGAAGTTATCACCATCAGCCTCCCAATTTATCACTTCGATAGCATTCTTTCCATGGAGCATAAAACCTTTATATGGGTATATATCTATCTTGAATATTCAACCTCTTGTGACCTTCTCTAGTGCATACTTGTGAATGATCAGAAAATGGTGTCCTAGCAATATGTTTGAGTCTTGTTCAGTATTGTCTAAACAAATATCTTTGAAACTATTCTCAAGCAAAGAACTAAAAACAAATTAAGCTAAACAAACCTTTAGACCAAATTTGGATGAGTTCAATCTGATTCGGTAGATCAACATGCTTGAATGATTCGGTCAATCAACATGCTTGAATGGTTTGGTGGATTGTCATGCTTGAATTGAGTGAATGTTAGATGTTTGATGTTAGTTTTTGAGCTTTAGAAACATAGACTTTTACCTTATAGCCAGGATAAAATATGCATTAACAAATTCATGGTTATCATTTAGTTTATATCCTATGTTAAACTATGATTTCCATCATGTAGAGCCTAAGCCTAATCATAATTGACAAAATAATAAGAAATAAGATGAATGAAGAGAGGTAATTGACAATACAGTTCCTTATTATCTTCCCTGCCCCTACCCCATTCCTTGTAGTCCTCTGCTCCCTCTCTCTTCAGGGTTGTTTAGTGGGGTGCAAGGGTGGAGCTACACTATATTTAGGAAGTTCATCTGAACCATCTTCCACAAAAAATTATAATATTTATATGTGGTTAAAATATTTTTTATGTATATATATAGTAGATGTTAAGTGCCTTCGACTAGTTCGTGTATCTACTTCTTCAAATTTTGAATCTTTTTACTGAAAATCCTAACTCCGCCACGGGTGGTGTGTATAATTCTAATGCTAAATAGAGTATATTAGTAATGCTTATATTAGCAATACTTGTGTTAGTTATGCTTGCGCCATTTCTAATGCATTGTTTGGTTTGGTATATTAAAAATAGCATGCATTGCATAATTTTTAAAAATATATATATTTATGAAGAACCCTCCACAAATATGATGGAAAAGATGTAAAAAAGATTTTGAGTGGCAATTGAGTCTTTAACCATGCTAATGCATGCATTAAATCCCCTTGCATTACTAATACCACGAAATTCCATGAATTAGTAATACCCTCCTCAATCTACAATAGAGTGTAAAAGTAATGCAATCATTACTTATACATGTGCTGAAAAAGTATACCAAATATGGTACTACTAATATACAAAGCTAATGCATGTATTATTTCTTCTAATACACTCTACCAAACGACCCCTTCATGTATCTAACCTCAATTCTTACATCATAAAATCGAAGTGTTGGATACCTAATTTAGTCCGCAAGCACCTCTCCCCTGTAGTACCTGGCAGTATAGCTCACAGAGTACTTCCTCTGACTCCAGCACATTGTGGCTTAGGTCAATGATTATTAGGCCTTTGGGATTAAATAGCAGACCTGAGGACTTCTTGGCTTTGGTTAGGATTAAGTGGTCCAACCACTATCCTGTCAAGTTCATCTTTTCGAATGATTGCCTCCTCTCATCTCTATGGTTGTATCATACTGGTAACAACCAGTCCACCTCAAACTGAAATTATCTGTCCTTTTCCATTTTCATTCTTTTTCTTTAGGGGCATCTTTGTTTTTTTTTTTTGCAAGTCAGAAAATTATTACTCTACCAGTAATAATATTTTTCTACTTGCAAAAAGCTATTGCTGTTTCATGAAGTCCCTAGCTAATTATAATATGACAGTACACAATACTACTTAAACCTATCCAACTATCAATCAATCGGATTTTCTCTGCGAAACGACCTCTTGTCCTCAATGTTGTTCCTTTTTCTTACATACTTTTGTAAATCTTCAATGGTGTTAAGAGAAGTTCATTCCAGTTTGATCTTCTGTTCTGGTTGTATGTATGTATGATGATTTTCTTTGCTTTTCGTGTATGGTGTAATTATCCTAAATATGAGAAATTGGGGGGATTTGATTTTTCTGTTTTCTCCTTAATTTTCAGTTCCTCTGTATATGGAATGAACAGATCCTGGTTTTTATGAACATGAGACTCAAAGTTGGTGCGAACTATGCAAACTTCATTTGCTTTTCCAACTTCCAGGCAATCTCAACTTTTAAGTAAATGTCAAGTAAAGCTAGGCTTTAGCTGAATATCAGATTCTTCTGAGGATTTAATGATCCTACCGGATTAGTCCATTTATCTAAAGCATTTGAGTGTCATGTTACATATCAAAAGGAAAAAGTTGTTACGATGTTTGGTTTCATACCAAATGATTTCAGCTCTGATTAGCAGTACCGGAAACAACAAAAGGAGCTGCCGATCAATGTAACACACAAAAATAACAACATACACAGTGAAATCCCACAAGTGGGGTCTAGTGAGGATAGAGTGTACGCAGACCTTACCATTACCTCATAGAGATAGAGAGGTTGTTTCTGGAAGACCCGCGTCTTGAATATATCAGCCCCAAAAGAAGAAAAATAATAGATATAGAATAGTGAATAAGATGAAGAGAAATGAAAATCTATGAATAAAATAAAAGTAACAAAATAAGTCAATAATACCACATATATAAGGACGTGACTAATCCTACTAACCTATTACATCACAAGGCAAGACAACATCCTACCCTTACTAGCCTATAAACCTTCTATCCTAAATGCAATCTCCATTTCTTTTTATCTGATGTCACGTTATCGGTGATATGAAGCTGCGCTATGTCCTGTCTAATCACTTGTCCTCAATACTTTTTCGGTCTATCTCTAACCTTCCGCGTAACCCCTAAATTCAACTTCTCGCACTTCCTAATAGGAGCGTCAATACTCCTCTGCACATGCCCAAACTATCTTGGCCTCATTTCTTTTATCTTGCCTATCACAGAGGCCACCCCTACCTTCTTCCAAATAACCTCATTCCTAATCTTATCACACCTAATATGTTCACACATCCATCTCAACATCCTTATCTTTGCAACCTACATCTTTTGAACATGCGAGTTTTTGATTGACCAACACTCCACCCCATATAGCAAAGACAGTCTAACCACCATTCTGTAAAAGTTGCCTTTTAAGTTTAGGTGGTATCTTTTTATCACGCAATACTTCAGAGGCAAACCTTCATTTCATCCATGCTATCCGTGATGCATGATATCATCACCGATATCACCACTACTCTAGATAATACACCCAAGATATTTAAAGCTTTCTCTCTAGGGAATAGGTTGGGTGACAAGCCTCACTTTGATGACCGCTTCATCCCTTGCAACATTGAATTTGCACTTCAACTATTCTGTTTTGGTCAAAGTGAAATAGTATTAAGAAAAATGTTTTTTGCTAGGTGGTATTTAGATATGCTGTAGACTTTAGTCGCTTTACCATATTAAAAAAAGAGCTGTGGGAAGAAACTTTCAACAGTTGCTTGGAGTTATAATAATTAATAAACATCATGGGATCAACTTTTACCATATGGTAGCATCTTAGTATGGAAGACCTAAGAATATGGCTTAACGACCAGATGGGTTTTCTTAAATAATGGAAATGGTCATTAAACAATAAATCTATTATAAGATGGTCTGCAACTGCTGGTGTGTTGTTCATGACTTATACTCTGGTAAGATTGTTTTTTTCGTTTCTCATGAAACCTTGTTGGAAAAATAGTTCTTTTCTTGCTCTTCTGCTCCATCAACCATATTCAATATGCTGTTTGCAGGATATTATCCGATTGCTTTCCAATTAGAGGAAGGAAAAGAATCCCGTACCTTACATTTGCAACTTTGCTCTCGCTGTTGCCATGGCTCATTTTAGGGTTAAGTGCTTTCCTGAGAAATGCAAGAATAGAGCTCATGATTCTTTTGACAGTGCAGAACCTGGGCTCTGCAATGGCTGATGTCGTAATTGACGCAATGATTGCTGAGGCAGTAAGATTTGAGAGGTATGTTCTTCATGGGACTATTTTTGTCATTCCAATTTAACAAAGGGACGTTCACATCTGAGTCGTCTTATGTAGCTGTAGAAACAAACACAAAGTTTTATATTGTATCTGGACCAAAATTAAGCCTTTGACAACAGAATAAATGTCTTATTAGTCAGATCAAATAGCAGATGATACCATGGGTAAACTTGTCTATGCAGTCCATGATCAAATAGTTATATAAAAAGGTTTTTGCTTTCATTTGAAGTTTATGATGATGGAATTCCTGGGTTTGTGTGTATTTGAATTCTTAATAGTCACTTAATTGTGATCTCGTTTTACATGCAAGTTCGACAGGCTCAGACTCTGTCATGTACAGCTTGCACCAAAGATTTCAATTAATTTACCTAAGCCTGAAAGCTGTCACATTGTTTTAATTTATGTTTTCTTGTCAATAGGGCATCATTTGCTGGTGATCTTCAGTCAATATCTTGGCTTTCTATGGCATTCGGAGGAATCTGTGGTAGTTTGCTAGGTGGATATGCATTAATCAATTTACAGATAGATAGGATTTTCCTCCTTTTCTCCGTCTTACCTGCTTTGCAGCTTCTTTCGTGTGGTTTGGTTGAGGAGGGTTCTGTACAAGGTAAAGCATTCCCTGAAGGTTCTGCATCTAATGGTTCTGACATGATGAGTGGAATTATTGATGAAGAAAAGTTCTCTGGTGAAAAATCAAAAAGTAGTACTTTGAGGAGAAAAAAGAGCCAGAAAAATACAAAAAAGGCACCAACTCTGGAAAATAAATTTCAGGCGCCTGACGAAAATGAATCATCATTGTCTCCGTGGTATCAATCACTGAAAATGGCCACTTACACATTATTTAGGGCTTTTCGCCAGCCAGCCATTTTGAGGTAACTTGTGAGGAAGTTTTAAATTCCTTTATGTGTTGATGCTTTTTGATTAATAATCATGAATCAATTTATTTTCCTTTTGGAGCTTCTGCTAGACCACTACCAGCTTCAGTGTATCTTTATGACATGATAGGACCTAGGTCTTGAAAGTCTTTCTCAGCCTTCTTTTTTACCTTTGATGATGCTATTTCTTTTTATTCTTTTACCATATTGAAGGAGTAATAGGACCATGAAGGGGACTGCTTTTGTTGGCATAAAAATGGACTTGTATCACCTTAATGAAATAATGAAACTGTGATTACAAGAACACTTTCATCAGTATTGGCCTTGTATTACAATTCTTAAGAAAGATCAAAGTGGCAGTGTTATTTTCAATAGATTAAATCACAGGCCAAGTCATCACTTTCTTAGTGCTTCCATTCGCTGAGTTCCATGTGTCCATGTTTCACTAAGCAATCTGGACCTCATGGGAGGTTGTGAATTGTTCTGTATTCTCCCATCTTGTTAACTTTTTGTTTGTAATACCATTTCTTTTTGTTTGCATTTCCTTAATGAACTGATGACTGATGTTGCTGTGGTTATTCTCTTGCAAATTTTTCCTTGGAGTCCAGACCAATGGCTTGGTTCTTTTTGGCTCACGTGACCGTTCCAAATCTCTCGACGGTTATGTTCTATTATCAGACAGAGTTCTTAAAACTGGATGCATCTTTCCTTGGAACAGCACGTGTTCTTGGATGGTTGAGTCTCATGATCGGGACTTTGACATACAATCGCTATTTAAAAAAGATGAGATTGCGACATATTCTCATGTAAGTAGATCTTTGACTTGCGAATGTGATGTCATGAAGGAATATCGACTTAGATTACCAAATACTTAATTTTCCCATCTATAATTCATGCAGGTTTACTCAAGTTGGCTTGGCCCTTCTGACTGTTCTAGATATGGTTTTGGTTTCTCGAGCTAATGTTTTATTAGGCATCTCAGACAAGGTTACAGTGCTATTTGGTTCTGCTCTCTCTGATGGCATCAATCAATTCAAGTATGTCCCTAATTCTTTTACATGAGGTCTTCTTAAAAGTAGTTATAGAACATCTGGAACAGCTAACATCTATTCCTGTTCCATATTTGTCTCAAGTATTTTCTTCCTTTTGTAGATTCATGCCCTTTCTTATCTTATCGGGACAGCTTTGTCCTCCAGGCGTTGAAGGGACTTTATTTGCATTATTCATGTCGATAAACAACTTAGGTTCTACAGTGGGATCCTTCGTAGGAGCAGGGTTGGCTTCAGTTCTAAACATCTCTTCAGGATCTTTCGACAATCTCTTTTTAGGCATTGTTATACAGGTTCTCTGCACTTTGATCCCGGTGGCCTTCCTTTTCTTGATTCCAAAGGAAGCTACAGGAATATCAGCATAGTTCACATAAAGCATACATGCAGGTTACAGATTAGACTACAAAGGAATTCTTTTCTTTATGATAGCCAGATACTCGTTTTCGGATTCAGATGAGGTTAAACAGAGCAACACGGTCAATGACAGTTCATATAGTCGACCCCAACTTGAGATTGAGGCTCAGATTCTTGTAGCACTGTAGCTTTTTAATTTTCACCTATGTTTATTAACATCTGTAATAGTTAACATCAATATCTGAGAACTTTCAGGTGAGGGATTTATTCCTTGTGATTTTCACATAACTATCAAACTACCTATGCCAGATACTTTCTAGTTGGAATGAGGATATTTTATATATTGATGTATAAATAGTGTATACTTGTATATAGGTGATATATAACCATGTTTCTGACATGTATTGTTTACCGATTTTTTGCAATATCAATTAATTCAAATCTCCCCTAAACAATTTAAAATTTGGATATGAGTTTCTTTCAATGTTTCAAGTTATTTGATATATTATTCACTTAAAATAATGCACATTTATGACACGTCATCTTTTAAGGTCAAGCTTTGAATATTGAAATAAGACGGAGGAGGACAGTGAGAACCTTTAGATCAATGACAGAGAAATTAAGCTACCTATAAAATTTCGATGAAAATTTAAATTTAGGTGTAAAACGAAGATTTCGTGGATGCAGATTCATAATTAGAAGATTGGGGTGCCAAAATATTACTTTCCAACCTTTTAACACTTTTTTTTGAATCAATGTATTAAAATATTTTAAAATTTTAAATATGATACGTGGAAATTTTGAATTAAAAACTTGTTAAAAAAATTATTTTTTTTCAAAAAGAAACCAAATAAAAGGTAAAACAATTTTTCCTAGAAAAATTTTTGCTCGGAGGTGAAATCTATTTTATTTTACATTTTTCATGCGATGTTTGCTATCCACATGAAGTCCAATTTGGAGGTCAAATACATGATCTGAAGGGATTATTTCCGAGAAATAGGGGTGGACGTTCGGTTCTTCAGATTGATTTTAGTAAATTTCGATTTGATTCTTTGGTTTTTGATTTTCAAAAAGTGTGCACCATATATGGAATCGAAATATTCGATTCGGTTTTTTCAAGTTCGGTTCGATTTTATTCAGTGCTTTTAAAATGATATTTCGATGCAAACTAATGAAAAATAAAATGAGGACAAAATCAAAATAGAAGACATTTAAAAACTTAAAATCATGTTAAGTGATGATGTGCTTCCATCGTAAACTTATTGTGCTTAAAAAAATATATTTATCTTTGTCAAAAACTTACGCTTCCAACTATTGCTAGAGGATATAAGCATGAAGACATCCTTTAAATGACATAAATCAACAAAATATGTTTGAATTTCTTTTGAAAAATAATATTTCAAGTTAATTATATAAATTATAAATTTGTTGCTACATTGACTTGTTTCCTAAATGATTTAATTATTACTTGATTTGTATGTATATTAATATAATTTTATTTTTTTGGTCTAATATAAATTATAATTTTTATTTTTTTTAAAAATAAAAAGTTCAAATTTTTGATGCACTGAAGTTTCAAGACCCCATACACCTTACACCAAATCAAAGAAAACTTTGAAAAAATAACATCGATATCAAATCAAAAAGTTAACTTAATTTAATTTTTTGATATTTCGATATTTGCATCACCCTGCTGCAACAAATAGAAAATTGAGTTGACAAAAGAAAGAAAAAAGAAGTGGCAGCAAAGCTATAACTATAGGGTGGAGCTAATTTAGGAATTGGAAAAAAGCAACTAAAATTAATGACAAGTTTTTTTTCCAAATTTCGTCATTGAGAATCAAAAGAGGAAAAAATTGATAGCTTACACGCAAAACAGATAAAACCATGTGGAACTAGCTTACAATTGATTCTTGAATAACTTGTTTCTATGGCAACCCATTTCCTTACTAACCATATATATGACCCCCCAAAACTCCCCTGGCTTCAGCACAAGTTAGCCATGGCAGTTTTCTTGAAAACCCATTTTTTATTCATTGTATTGATGTTTTCTTTTTTCTTTCTAAGTGGCTCAAAGTCACTATTTCATATACAAGATGTTTTGCCAATGTTACCTGTACAAGTTTCATGGCCCATTGTCAATTCTCTCTACAGTGCTGTTGACTTGTTGCCCTCTTTTGTTGGGGCTGTTTCAATAGCTAATAATAGTACCCTGAAATGGAAAGGTGCTTGCTTTTACAACAACACTGCTTCATTGGAACTTCACAACAAAACTGGAAGTAGATTTGGCGGTGGCACACTCCATATCAAGGTTTGTTTCAATTAAAAAAATCTAAATTTGCTACTTTACAATTATGGGTAGTTGTTGTTTTCCTTATATTTTGATGTTTCAGTATATTAATTAGTAGAAGCTTTGGGTTTATGGAGGTTTTGTTATATGTCTATGTTGGTTGAAGTTGGACTTCTGTTTTTCGAATTTAGGTTTAGCTTAGTATAGAGCATTTCATTATTGTGATAAACTTGCTCTTGTCCGCAATAAGAGCTATGTTACCGGGACTCTGCTGTGGGGTTCAATACAGGTGCATATTTAAAGCTCGGATCCTTTATGATTTTAATTTTCTGATTGGGGATTATGGATATTGGTGTGTGGATTTGGCTAAAAATTAGTTCAAATATCTGAAAAATATAGTTGTGTGTCTAAATTACGAGACATTATATGGAAAACTTTGAAGGTATTATGAGAAAAAATTATTAATCAAGAGGCGAATGCCAGAAGGTGCTATAAGGAAAAGGACTTACATAGGAATTTCTATATACTAGGTAGTTTATTTTCTTCGATTTTACCTTAGCTTTTGTTTTGATTACATAAATCATTGTATCTGTCTCGAAGTTCTCCGTTAATTTTGGTCAAAGTTTCAAAATTGGTTGACCAAACCCGGTATGGATCCCGAACCCACACCCAAGTAGTGTCCACGTGGGTGAGGTGCCAAAAATGAAAAGTCCGAGCAACTTAGAATCTATACAAGTAGTATTTTGTTCAGTTAGTATTGATCTGTCTTTCTATCCTCTTATCCTACATTCTTGCTAGTTGATGATAAAAGGACTTTATAACTGCTCATGGCTGTAGAAAATGGCTTCAACTTGGCCACTTAAGGTGGTCTCTTGAAGTTGCACTATTTTAGAGGTATTGAGTGTCTAAGTAGTCATTTCTCCTAACTTGTGAGTGAGTTATGATTGATGTTGATATGATAAACAGTGCCATGGGGTTGGTGATGTGATGTGTTATTGTCAAGTGTTGCATGCAAGGAATTTGGTATGATGTTATCTGGTGCTAGTTATGCCCTTCATGTCTTGAACTAGGCTGATTAATTAGGATGGTTTGCTTGGTATTGACGGTGTTGGTCAAAGATTGGTTTGAGGTGCGTTTTAGCCCTGAAGCTAGGTGGAAAATAGACAGAGTGGGTCACCTCGCTTAGGCAGTGCTTTAGCCACTTAGCTGCTAAGACATATGTTCCTCACCCTTGGGTTGCGTATTGGTGAAGAAAACACTAAGAAGAACTATTTTGGCTAATTGTAATTTTTTCAAAGCTTTTACCCAAATAATTGTTGTTTGTACGTATAGTTATTATTTTTATGTTATATATATTTTTCATTTTTCTCTTCATTTATCTCTTTCTTCATTAGAACTTCCATTTTATATGTGGTTTGTGTTTAAAGCTCCAACAAATTTCAATGCTTATGTTTTTTTTTTTTTTTTTGACCTTTTGCATTTGATATCACTTCAACCTCCCGTTTTTTCTTGTTAGGTTGGGCTCTTTTCCATTTGATTAATTTTCTCTCTTTGTTGGGCTGCATGGGCCCTTAATAACTATAAAAATTTCCCAGCCACCCTTGAGATAAAATGAGTTAAGATTAAGCAAGTTATTGTTTGAATTCCAAATCTTCCCCTTTCAGATGCTAAACAACTCTTTCAGTGCAGTTGTTAATTAGCTTGGCACACGTATCTGTTGTGGCACTCTTTTCAGTTGCGTGATCGTTAAATCTATTAACTGCAGCAGTGGATAAGTTCCATAAGAAGCTTTGACCATCTGTTCTTAATAATGGCACTTCTTCATAGATCGCTACTCTGAATTTTTACTCCCTCTGTTTAAAAAAGGATGACCTAGTTTGACTGGCACGAAGTTTAAGAAAATTAAAAAGACTTTTCAATCTTATAATCTTAAATTAAAATTATCTCAAATGAATCAAAATGCCTTTAATCTCGTGGCCTGAAACATGCCGTGTGGAAAGTTGTAATTAAAGTGTTGCCGAAAAAGGAATGTAAGGTCATTCTTTTTGAAATAGACTTAAAATAGCTCATTCTTTTGAAACAGAGGGAGTTTTTCTTTTTCTTTTTCTTAGGTTGCCTCCTCTTTATAGATTCTGTTGGTGGGATCAAAGAATTCATTCTTCAAACAGCTCATCTGGTCTGGACTGAATTATACCAGTCTACATATAACTAGCAATTAGTCGTTGTTTGTCACTGAAGATGTACATGCAATAGATTACGAATGAAATAATTTATGCATTTGTTTTTTTCAGTTCAGGGAAGACAGTGAGGCCTTACTACAAGTTCTAGACTCTGTATAGTTTTTCAGTAGATATCCTCTAACCTATCAGTTTTTTTCTTCCTTTACCTTTATATGTTGCTTCACAGCCTTTTTGTGAATTTAATACAAGATTGTATTAAAAATTTATTGATTTACTGTCAAATGAGTTGGCAGATATGACTATAATCTGTCCCACAAATAAGAATCAAATCTGCCAGGCAGCTGTAAATATG